>LBNU01014190.1:0-69517 GCA_014162995.1 Artemisia annua | reverse complement strand
ATGCTTAGGGACTAGATTTGACAAGTTTTGAAAGTTGAGGGACTGAAACTGCCAATTGTGCAAACTTTGTTCGTTTTTCATTTGTTTTCAAACATTTTGCATCTAAAACATATAAAACACAACCCTGGGATATTTTCACTATTTTGATGCATTATTGGGTGTTTTTGGATGTTTTGGCAGTTCAGATTAGGTAAAAATGATGAGTATTTACACACTCATCACTAACCACTTGAAATGCTAAAATGAAAAGACTAAAATGCCCTATTGTAAGTACTTTTAAGCCAATAACAATAGTCATTTTGCATTAAACTGACAATTACTGTGATTAGACACCGCATCATATAAGCAGCTATTCAACACACAGCAGACACGTGACTGGATGCAGACACAGTAGGTTCGATATCTATTATGTCACTCGCTTGTGCAACATTGGATTTGGTCCTCGTGTTAAGCACCAAAGAAGCAGCTAGAAGAAAAAAACATTGCAGGCATTCAGAAGGTCAAGCAGTAACAATTTTAAAGCAGCAGTCTACATTATCCGTAGTAAAAAACAACGAATAGCAACACCATGCACAAAAGTGATAACCCTGTACGTGGGAGAGTACCAACTGAACACATCCTTCTAAACAAAATTTCACTTTAAAACATACTGTGAGCAGTGAGCTAATGAAATACATGTGTAGGTGCAGAAAAAAATCGCCTACTGATTTTGGTTATACCCTAAAAAACTGTTAGCTGAGCTGATGACTGAGTCAAACGACAAAGATCATCGAAATATGCAGCAAAAGAGCATGAAATCTACAATAAAAGAGCATGTTTCAAGGTCTCTATATGTAGCTATTTTCGAAACCTGGAAAAGGAGCATCAATAATGAAAGCACCTTACACATTTTAGCACGTTACCTGTGAAAGCAAGCGTCAGTCTTGTCGCGCCACTTCCTCAGCATCAATAGTTCAATACAGAAGGAACCACTCTGGCATTTAACTCACTTTGAGTTATATCATATGCCCGTGCATTGTCAACACAGGTGCGACTAAAGTCTGTGTTGCCACTTCCACTCGCACCTGTAGTAATGAATAAAGCATGAAAAATAATAGAACAAAAATATCATTCGAATCCAAAACTTAAGAATTTTTTTGTAAGGCTTTAGTACCATTTTTACTTACATGTGGTTCTTGAGTCTTCTTTTTGAGGTGTTGTATAAGTTTGCAAGTAAGAAGGCGTCAATATAAAGAGTGTATTTATTGTTAACTTACATGGTCAGAGCCACGTATATTGGCTACCATCTTCTTAACAGCACCTTCCAAGAACTCAAATGGGCTAAAAGTAACCCATTTAAGCTCCCGAACTCCATTTCAACCCTCTACCATCTTTGAATGATGAAAATATAGCATACAATGGAATTAAAGCTGATAATTTAATAGTCATTTACTGATTACGACAGTAAGAATAGATTAAAAGAATATGATTACCTTCACTCACATCTAGTGGACAAACAGAAACCAAAACCACATTTGCAGCAAAGCATATGCAAACCATGATTTTTGCAACCATGTATGTATGTGTTAGGCGTTAAATAGGCGAAACACCAACAGGCCAATATCATGCAAAAATAATATCCGAAGCGCATACCACAGAACATGAATTTTTCCACACCACATATCTGCAGCTAAGTGACAATGACAATCAAAAGGTAAAACAAATATTTATGTTTCAGGTGTGCAAATATATAACTACCAATGAAAGCAACCAACTCCATAATCCTAAACCTTAACTACCACTTATGCACTAACAATTGCTTCAGTTTGTCCTAGAAACCGAAGTGTTTGCTGCTTCTGCACTAACAATTTAAA
Source organism: Artemisia annua (assembly GCA_014162995.1). Taxonomy (NCBI): domain Eukaryota; kingdom Viridiplantae; phylum Streptophyta; class Magnoliopsida; order Asterales; family Asteraceae; genus Artemisia; species Artemisia annua. The sequence continues at coordinate 67,664 of LBNU01014190.1, read as the reverse complement.
GATTCATTCAGAATGTTTGTTGCTCACTTTTTACATTAGAAAGCTTGTAACAAATTGCTTCATTGCAAATGCTTATATGTTACTTAAACCATCATAACCAAATAAATTTCAAAATCNGTTTATAATCTTCTATTACTTGTTGTATCAAATATAGTATAAACCATTATGTTTGCTAATCTCGACGCGAGGATGCATTTAACGCATTACGGCATGTAAGGCCAACCCCTTAATATCATATAAGATTCTGCAAGAATAATGGTTTAGAATAAATCAAGTTTCGCCATTATTAATCCGGTTTGTTTTTCTTTTCTAAAAACATCCGTATGACAAATTACCGATCAAGCTTGTTGTAATATGAAAAATGCTAATAATAGTCTTATAAATAATATAAGCATATGGTATAACAAGTTGTCACAAAAGCATAAACATCAAGCCACAACACAAACAGTACTATAGTGCAAGAATAAAAGTAAAATAATAAGTAAAAGGAAAGAGCAAACCGAACACGAGGATTTATAGTGGTTCGATAACGGATCTCTGACAATCAAAAGGTAAAACAAATATTTATGTTTCAGGTGTGCAAATATATAACTACCAATGAAAGCAACCAACTCCATAATCCTAAACCTTAACTACCACTTATGCACTAACAATTGCTTCAGTTTGTCCTAGAAACCGAAGTGTTTGCTGCTTCTGCACTAACAATTTAAAGATTCATTCAGAATGTTTGTTGCTCACTTTTTACATTAGAAAGCTTGTAACAAATTGCTTCATTGCAAATGCTTATATGTTACTTAAACCATCATAACCAAATAAATTTCAAAATCCTGCTGGAGCAAATAGAAGCTTAAATGACCTAAGAAATTGATATTTCTTATTAAGAAAACTCAAAAAATTGTGACGTATGCAAACAACAATTCACAACTTCAAATTTATACAAATAATTTGGCCACAAAAAACCCCAGCTGATAAGCCCATTAAATTAGCAGAAAACAAATTATAATAATAAAAATAAGAGTTACTTACACTTGCTGGGATTATCTGGCTCCCTTGAGCACCTCACCGATAACCTAACTTGAATTACAAAAATGAAAAACCCTGCACCATCCCAAAAAAAGAAAAAATAAATTAAAAATAAAAAAATCTATAAGTGTGACCAACCATGTAAAGCATACCATATTTTCACAACTTCAATATCACAAAACTTCAACAAATAGGTGTAATCGATCACCACCCAAAACCAATCGGTTTCAACACTTGCTAGGATCATCTGGGTCCGTTGGCACCTGACCGATCAGCACAAACTAAAATAACAAAACCTAAAACCGATAATCAAAAAAACCAAAAATAACAAAAACCCCAAACTAAAATACCAAAAAAAACCCTAATTTTACCTTTTATAATAACGACAACAACGCCTTCTCCTTCTTATGCGGATCAAAACCCAAAGAGAAATGAGATAAAGAGCTGGGTGAGATCTTTTTGATCGGATGTGTGTTTGTTAAGTTATCTGGTGGGAAGAAGAAGACTCGAGACTCGAGAGAGAGATGAAAAAGGTGCGTGTAGAAGAATCGAGAGAGGGGTATACACAAATAAAGCGACCTGGGCCCCCCATGATAAAAACTGACCCAATAATAAGCTGGCCCAAAAGTCTTAACTTACTATTCATAAGAAAAGTATTGTTCATGCAAGCCACGGGTTTTAAACTATAGTTATAATATATTTTAAACCACAAAGAGAACGACGCCGTTTTTACCATGGGTTTCCCACCAAAATTGGTGGGCTATGTTGATCCGTCACAAACGATCTAACTGGCCTGTTGTTCGGTCCCAAAAAAAATAAAAATAAAAAATCCTTAGATAAGTATAGTGAAATCCAGAATCTTCACAAACGTACCATCAAAACACACACCTGCATATGGTGTTGTGTCTCACACACATATTGAATCTTCCGGGAATACACTTACACATTTAATTGTTAGGTGTTATCTTCCTTGGGCCTCAGTTATCGATTAAAGCCTACTATGGTGCAACACTTGTGGAAGAGTTAGGGTTTGAATTATTATTATTATTTTAATCAAAATTAAAAAAAAAAAAAAAGGTCATTTTTCAATCTTTTTTATAAAACAACATATCTTGCAATCGGTAAATCTTCAAGCAATAAAAACTACACAATATCGACGAGAATTAAATTATATATATCTATAGATATGCACTTCTTTATACTTTCGACGATTTTTTTTTCTTTCTTTCTTTCTTCTTTTTTTTTTCAAAAATTCCGCCCAGAAAAATCATATGTGTTTTGTAAAAGTCAAATCACATGTGATTTTTACAAATCACATGTGATTTTTACAAATCACATGCATGTAATTTTTCTGAGTAGAAATTTTGAAAAAAATATATTCTATAGAAAGATAATTTAATTCTCGTCGCGATAGTATATTTTTTCGCGTAACGATTAAAAAAATGCTGAAAGTTTTAGGTTNTTTTTTTTTTAATCAAAAAATGAATGTCAGGATTGGTTCATTGGATCTATGACAAATATGAGATGTATATTATACACATTCGTTTTGCGCGGATACGTCTAGCCTATCCAATTTGAGTTTGATCAAATATTTAAAGTTTTGAGATAAATTCAAAATAACGTTTTCTTTTACTATATAAAAGATAAAGATTTAAAATAATAATAATAATAATAATAATAATAATAATAATAATAATAATAATAATAATAAATAAATAAATAAATAAATTATTGTGAGTTTGACTAGTTTCTTGTATTCACGTAGGAATTTGTAAGATTTTTTTTATTTTATTTATTTATTTATTTTTTTTGGAACAAGCAGGAATTTGTAAGATGTATACATTATTGTGATTATATAATGGGAAACACATAGAGTTAAATCAAGCTTGTGAGTCGGATACAACAAATGATGCAGAAGTTATGGGACTTGATCATCGAAGAGATTGTAGATTTGTAGATGCGTTTGTGGACTAATAAGTAAATTTTGCTAAAAAAAAACGACTAATAAGTAATAAGTTAAGGTATAATTATAAGTATGGGCTGATCCTGTAAAACAAAGATTTGGAGACTAATAATATGGAGTGACCTAGTATTAGTATCGACTAATAAGTAAAGGTATAAGTATGGGTTGATCTTGTAAAACAATGACATGTCCAAATACATGAAAACCTCACAAGGTAGAGGTAGAGCCGTAGAGGGCATTTGTGAAAAATATACCCGAGTGTTTAAATCACACGTAACTTCTTAGCAAGAAAATCAAATGTGATTTTACCTTTAAGTCGCATTTGAACTGTTTTCATAATAAGTTACATGTNCTTTCACTAATGTACTCTATCTTGTGGAATTCTTTTCATTTTTTTTTTCATGTGCTAAACTCATGTGATTCAAAAAGTTCACATGAAATGATTATAGGAATGCAAATAAATGCTAATCATCAATGTGGAACATCAAAAAATAAATTTGGCTGCTTTTCTGTTTTTGCTCTATTTTAGATTCAAATTTTGTTTCAAGGCAGATGATTAACGATAATGGACTAGGGAGAGTTGTAGCTTCAGACCATCTGAATTATCACAAAAACATATTGTATGTGGAATGCTGAATTGGGCTGAATATACAATTGTGAAAAGCGGAAACATGTTGACGAAAGTGGACACACTGGAGTTTCCGTTGTCGTACCATGTAGGGATCTTTGGTAATTACTTTATCTTTTGTTGTTTATGTTTTGAAACATATAAATAGCATGGATTTCACGCACTTGGTGTTTTATAGTTGCTAACTACTGATTCACAGGATCTAGCGGGCTTACTGCATATGGAGGGTTCTTTCACATATGCAAGCCTAAGAAAGGAGACAAAGTGTTTCTTTCAGCAGCTGCTGGATCCGTCGGTTATTTGGTTGGCCAATATGCAAAATTCTTTGGTTGCTATGTTGTTGGTTGTGCAGGAACCAAGCAAAAGGTTATATAATCATTATCAAAACCAGTCTGATCACATCACCGATTGGACATCTCTACATAGAAGTAAATCATATGTTGTTTGTTATTTGATTTTAGGTTGATTTGCTGAAAGGGAAGCTCGGGTTTGATGATGCATTTAATTACAAAGAAGAGAAAGATCTGAACTCTGCTGTCCAAAGGTTAGTTGAAACAGTGCAACATGAACTAGATGTTATTAATCTACACAAACACATATTTAGACAAACATCAAGAGTACGAAAAGATAATCAAACGTTGTGTATATATGCTAGTTTAAAACAGGTACTTTCCTAATGGTATAGACATATATTTTGACAACGTGGGGGGAGAGATGTTGGAGGCTGCGGTTGCTAATATGAATCTATTTGGTAGAGTTGCTGTCTGTGGTGTGATTTCAGATTACACAAAATCAGGAAAACGAGCTTCACCAAGCATGATAGATGTCATTTACAAACGAATCATGATTAAGGGATTTTTGGTTTCAGATTTTTACACAAATGATTTCAAGGACTTTATGCCAACAACAATAGATTATGTTCGTGCTGGAAAATTGTGTGTGCTTGAAGACATTTCTTATGGCATTGACAGCATCCCATCTGCTTTTATAGGCTTATTCCAAGGTGAGAATGTTGGGAAGAAGATTGTTAAAATTACTGAATAATTAAGCGACAATGGTTGTGATTGTGAGATATATACTATAGCTTAACTAACCACATCATGAACTATAATAGCCCTTATATTAATCTAAGTGTTATTTTATTTTGATTTGGTCTCTCTCGATGGAATATGGATTTTCAAAATTGATTTGGAAATACGAACCACCTTTTTTTCTTATCATTAACCGATTACAACCATAGAAAAGTACGAGGTGACCATTTGGTTTAATATGCCTTGTTCAAAATGGGTTGTTTTTGCATCCGGCCTAATTTGGATTGTTATTTTATTTGATTGATTTTTTGAACTTTTGTGCTTTTTAGCGTTATCTTTGTCGTCGGAATTTGATATTCAAAAAAAAAAAAATCGTCGCGTGAGATAACAGGTCACCCAGGCCAACATGTCTATTAAACTTTCTATAATCATCACAACAAACAATGACTTCTAACCACCATCATAACAGCCATCCTCCTCATCCTAACCATCACCACCACCATAAATGCCGTTCCAACAAATACTACACAATGTCATACCAACGAACACTACTCAATGCTCATCGCACACCCAAGGGCGGACGGTCATTAGGACATGAAAGGGCTATGGCCTCCCTAAGGTTTGTCATTTTTACATAAAATACCCTATATTAGTAAACAATTTACATTATAAATCTTAGATTTTAAAGATAAATGATGAATTGGCCCTCTCAAATCTTATGATTTACACTTCTGCCCTCCTAAGAAAATTAGGCGCTCCGCCACTGCGCACACCCTTTCCGTGGCTACCATCTCTTCGCTAACCCAATCACAAAAACAAATCTTCATTCGACATAATCACGATGGTTACTTCGCGTTCTTCATTATGACAGAATTGGTTATGCAACCGCGTGGAAAACACATCACTACACCTACAAATCTGAACCAGCTTCTGAAACATTTCAAGCGCATAATGAATACGGAAAAACCATTAATGCTTCATATACTTCAAAAGAAGTCATTGCATTTTTTTTACCAACAATATGAAATTTAAGAAAATTTCATAAACCTTAAAATCAAATTTTTTTTGGGGATTTTCAAAAATTACAATAAGTTGCTTATATTGAATTCCGACAGTTAAGAAATTGTCTACGACAATTGGAATCAGTCCATGAAATGCATTTTGCGAAAGGAAACCCACATTTACAATGTATCGATAGCTCCCTACGACAAGATGAAGACGATCTAGAAATTCTTGATAATTGGAATTGACGATTTGAGTATGAATTGAGTGATTGGAATCGAGGTTTGGAGAAGGAAAAAAATAGGGTTCTTAGTAAAATGATAGAGGGGTGTAAAAAATGGGATTTATGTTTCATAAAGGGCCACCGAGGTTGACCGGTCAATACTGGTGGAGTTAGAAAAAAATTATTGGGAGGGCCGTAACAAATTTTTTTCGGGAAGAACATTAAATGGGAGGGCCGAGATGGAAACAAAATTTTTAACACATGAAATCGCAAAAAAATACACCAACGGGCTTAAACCCAAGGGGGTCGGGACCTTTCCCGGTCCCTTAATAGCTCCGCCCTTGCCGGTCATGCTCATGGTCTTTTACGGGTCCCTGTCCCAACTCATGAAGAAAAAAAAACATACTCCTTCTGTTTAAAATAACATTTAAGAAAAATGGAACCACATGTACAACACTCATCAACCAATCAAGATTAAACTCTATTTTGATTGGTGAAAATGAAAATCAATAATTATGTTAAGACATCTCAAAATAAAAAATAAAAAGGAGAAGAATAATTTTGAGAGGGAGTGAATAATTGATTCCTCGAATTTGTACACGACAAAAATAAGCTATGTACTAGGATTCTTGTTAAATCTCTGTTATCCACACATTTCTTACCCATTCAAGATTTATTTGCCTATTTGAGTTTGAACCCTCTCATCATTCGTCAAACCTTTAATTAAATTTGAAATCAAATAGTAAGAGAAAAATGGAAGCGTTAAACAACAAGTTCGTCACCATTAAAACTTTTATATAGAAGATGAACCACAAGAATGCATGTTTGAGATTAAAACACAAACACTTCATGCATTGCTTCAACCTGAATCTAATGATGTTCTTGTCAAATGTTTATATGTCTCGATTGACCCTATCCACATAACGCGCATGAAGGTTCAAAGTTCATCATAGAGTGCTTCTGTTGTGAACATATCCAAAATCATTCCTGGAAATGTAAGTCCATGCATGTACAACGTACATAAACGGAGAGCTATAAAGAATCTGATAATAATATTTTTTTTCCCTTCTTCTTGTATTTATGTGTAGGCAATAAATGGTTGCGGCGGGTTGGGGAGAGTCGTAGCTTCTAAACATCCTGATTTTCATAAAAATGATATTGTATATGGATCTGGATCGTTAAATTGGGCAGAATATACAATTGTGAAAGGCGGAAACATGTTGAGGAAAGTGGACAAACTGGAGTTTCCGTTGTCGTACCATGTTGGGATCTTTGGTAATAGTTTATCCTCACTTGTCGTACAAGTCTTAGATCATTGCATGCGCTTCGCACTCGGTATGATACTTGATATTATTGATGAGGATAAAATACTCGCGCGTTGCGGCGGTGTATTGTTTGATCAGTTTAATTTCTTTGAACAAAAGTTATTGCATATTTTATAAATTTTATTTCATACGGGTTTATATAACTAAATTGTATAGTGCAAATCAATATTCTTTATCTATTACTGTCTATATCGTTCAAACATTTGTATTCATTTTGACCTATTACCGGAAATATAAGGAATTGATTTTAAAATTTTAATCACTATTTGTAATAAAATCGTACGTAAGTAAAAAACATTGAATATTGAGTTAATTTTATTCGCAACTTAAAAACTTTTTTCTTGGTATAATTTATTAAAAATTATTGAATTTTGAACTATTACAAAAGAATAAGAAGTTGATTCTAAAATTTTATTCATTATTATTATTATTATTATTATTATTATTATTATTATTATTATTTATAAATTCTTACGTAAGTCAAAAGCACTGAAATGCTGGAATCATTTTATTCAAAATTTAAAAATCACATTATTGGTATATTTTTCTGTGGTCATGTTTGACAACACCTTTTTGGAAGCGTTTAAGAGCGGTAAGCGACAAGCGACAAGCGTTCCAGTCTTAATGCTTGTTTGGCAACACTGCTGCTAGCATTTAACAACACCTCAAAAGCTTGCAATCTTAATGCTTCTTAAAGAAGCTTTCCAATATACCGCTAGCGTTTTACTTTTAATATTACCAATTTACCCTTAAAAAATAACATTCATTCATAAGTATATGCCCTTTTTAGTAATTTTACATTTTATAATTACAACTACAGCTACGTTACCAAACACGTTTTTTAAACAAGCAACTAATGCTTACTGCTAGTGCTTACTGCTACAGCTTACTGCTTATTGCTACTGCTTACTGCTACCTGTCGCCAAACATAGCCTGTGTGTATGTACAATATGTCGTAAAATGACACCGTAAAGTTTGGATTAATATTCTATTTTAACTTTAAATAACTATTTATAATTTTGTTTTTATATTAACGGGTTTCTAAGAAATGGAAATTGAAGTGACCAAAGTTCAAGTCCAATAAACGTATTTTTGCCCCTTGTTATCTTTATTCTTTAGTTTTTCCAAAATTCACAAACTAGCCCTTACACTTAACTTTTAGGAAGTGACAAAATAAACCCCTCGTACTAAAGTTTAAGAAATAACAAAAAATTTCACAGATAATTTAAAGAGTAGTGCTATTTAAACTTACAACACAAGCCTAAAAACATGCCTAATGCATAAATCACTTGTACAATTGTATTATGTACTTTCTCTCTCCAAATTTTTACCAATTAATTTTTGAAATCAATCAATCAAATCATTAGGTACATTTGTAGGCATGATTAGTAAGCACAACAATCATTTTTCTAATTTAAATATTGCAAATATTCACCTCATTTTGATCGTAGTTTGAAAACCTTTTCATCGGTATATTTTTTTGTAAAGAATTACTGTATATTTACTAGTATTAAATATTTAATAAATAAAGTTTGTTATAAAAAAAAAATGTCAATAGGTAAAAGTGTCCAGGTAATTTTGTAACGTGTTACATAGTTAGGGGTGTCTTCAGAAATTTCTTTATTAAATATAGAGTAAGTTGCAAAAATCGTCCTTGTGGTTTAGCCAAATTGCATATTCCGTCCTTCTGGTTTGAAAATTGCAGGTGGCCTCCCTGCGAGGGAACTTAGTGTTCGTTTTTATCCTTGATCAAAGTTAAATGACTAAAATGTCGTCGTCTTGTTCCTCAATTATTTTTCTCTTTTATGCAATTTTCTTTTTAATATAAATTCATCAAGTAACATAGCATCACAATTTAAAAACAAATAACACTGCATATCAAACAAAACCACAAATCCAAACCATTTAAATTAAATAATATCATAAATTCAGTAACACATAATCATTGACTAACAACAACATTTACTCAACCAAACAAACCCACAAAATCCCAAATTTTAAAATCAAAGAAAACCCAACCAAATCAAAAAATTCAACCCAACTTTCTTTACTCCTCTTTCATCTTCAAGAGTGCGCGCGCACACAGTAGTATTGCACTATTGGGCTCATTTTATTCGCAATTTGAAGACCTTTTCAATAGTATATATTTTTTTCGTAAAAGAATCGCTGGATATTTGTTACAAATGGAGTATTTGATAAATAAAATTTGTTATATAAAAAATTGTCAATAGGTAAGTGTATCAGATAATTTTTGTAACGTGTGATATAGTTTAAGGGTGCATTTTGAAATACTCTTTTTACCCCTGAGACGTTTGGGTTATATCTTTTGTATAAATGTATAATTCACAGGATCTAGCGGGCTTACCGCATATGGAGGGTTCTTTCAAGTATGTAAGCCTAAGAAAGGAGACAAAGTGTTTGTTTCTGCTGTTGCTGGATCTGTTGGAAATTTGGTTTGCCAGTATGCAAAGTTGTGTGGTTGCTATGCTGTTGGTTGTGCAGGAAGCAACCAAAAGGTACTTCTACAAACTAACAAGAACTCACTGCTTGTCACATTGTTATTAGGGTTAAGTACATATTACTTCATTGTGGTTTACACACATTCGCACCTCTATCGTTCTTTTGAAAACTTCTTGGCGAGATCTGTGCATGGGGTTTCAAAATCTTGCTCTGTTCACTTTCGTTCGCTAGTTTTTGTGGTAAGTCCCACAAGTACATAAAACATGAGTCATATCAGTCTTTTCGCTTCTCACTTAACAAAAATAATAACGACTGTTAATTTTTAGGGACAAAAGATACAATATTTGTAAAACCAAAAGGATGAAATATGTAATTAACTCAAAACTAAATGAAAGTGACAATGAAAAGGATGTTTGATACTAAGACCCGGAAGAATTTGGAAAATATAATTGGTTCATTTGTTTTATAAAAGAAATTTGCTTTATTTAAACTTTTTTTGTTTATTAAGGTTTTCGGGTTTAAATTTTTTTAGAAAAATCGATATATTTGGTTCGGTTTTTTAGAAACCCGCTATTTTTTGTTCGGTTGTTAAGATTTTTTCAAATTATATTTTTAGTATATTTTGAAAAACTTTCTTGAAATAATTTAACAATAATACGTGTTTTAAATGATTCGTTTGAAAATGTGTAAAAAAAATATGCATAACACAAAATTAGGAACAATGAGTTTATTTAACTAAATAATATTGTGTTTTAATATGGCCAATCAGTTTTGTGCGGTTATGTCGGATTGATTCTTTAGTGAAAACCGACATTGAACTGAAAAAGTTCGGTTTTCAGTTTTCTACAACCAAAATGTTGTTTTTTTGGGGACGACTTTTTTGGTTAATTTAGTTTTTTGGTTCCATTTCTGCTCACCCTCCCATTCTTAAGACTAACATCTTTTTCATGGTCACTTTAATATATTTTTGAGTTAATTAAAAATTTCTTCCTTTTTGGTTCACACGAATTGCCTCTTTATCGTTAAAAGTTAATAGTCTACTCTTTCCGTTACATGAGAAGCAAAAAGACAAATATGCTCATGTGTTTATGCACATGAGGGACTTAGAAAAAACTAACGGATATATAAGGACTAAAACAAGGGGAACGAAATAAGTAATTAACTCTTATTATTGTATGGATAGAGACTAGATGAATCGGTCCAAGTAAACAAACGAGTTATTAAAAATGGATTAGGACTTACCTGATTAAGTTTCCTGGAGATAATGAGTCGTTGACACAGATGTACAAGGCATAATCTGTGTATCCGCTATCAGACAATAAATTAGAAAGCTCAGCCTATTTATATTGGGTCGAGGTCCATTAGGGTTTATAGGTTTGCTATGCATCTCGCATTAAAAATACTCGATTCGATAAACGTAATATCTTACCGGGTTTTCTATCGTCTAATATAGTATCAGAGTGGGTATGCTTCTGTATATATGACCAAATAGCTTATATCCTAATGGTATCCTTTGTTGTGTAAGAAGCTCCACAACCAAATGGGGTAGTTCTCCTTTTGACATTTGAGATTGATTTGTTGTATATATATTGTGAAATACTTAGTTGTTGTTTTGCTTTAAAAAAAAAAAAAAAAAGTAGGATTCTACCTCTAGGGTACTACCTCAAACCCTAGCCTTCACCCTTTATTTCTTATAAAAGAAAAATATAAAACAAAATTCCAGCCAAAATTATAGTTGCTTGTTGTTTTGGCCATAACTCTTAAACTGCTTGGGGTTAACTGCCGCAATCAACGTCATTTGCTTGTTGTGGTGCTTTATAAAGACTTGTCTTCGCTTGTTGTTGTTTGTCTTTATCATTGAATTAATTATTGCAATTATTTTTTTTTATATTTTTATTTCAATCCGAGCTTTCGCTATTTCGTCACTTGGATTGCTGGGGAGTATTAAGAAATTATTACTCCCTCCGTCCCATATTAAATGTCCACTTTGATTTTTCAAAGTCTTTTTTTATAAAATTTAACTTTAAATATTTTTATGTTTGTAATATAATATTTGATGCAAAATATATGAATGAATTGAGTATTAAATGTATTTTCGTTAGATATAATTTCATCAAGTATTATATAATACAAACAAAAATATTTAAGGTCAAGTTGAAGAAAAAAGACTACAAAAGTCAAAAGTGGACATTTAATATGGGACGGATGAAATATAAGGCTTGACCCAGTTGTATTGTGTTGGTCATCAAAGAACGAAACAAATACCAAAATTCGACAAACGAAGCGGAAGATTTATTCAACCCAAACCAAATGCAAAACCAAATTCAAATGTACCAAACAAAAAATTCTAATTAAGAAAGGTATAAAGAAAACCAATGTCATTGATCTCTAGTTATAAGAAGGCAATGACCTAATTGCCTAATTCCAAACCAACTCAAAATTAGGAAACATACAAAAAAGCTAAATACCAAATTTACCAAACACCTCTTAGATTTAAGTTAATTTTCTAACAATCTTTACCACGACTTAAACTCCTCTACACGTTCCAAATCAAATTAAAACTTCAAATGCTAAAGAAACTAGCATAATTCAAACAAACGACTGATTCCAAAAATGATCCTAACAAAATCAATCCAAAACAAGCGCCGATAACTTCAAAATGAACAATCAAGCGATGACCGACAAATTGAAAACGGTCAACCAAACAAACAAATCGTCTCAAACGATCTTCACCAACGACAATCAATTTTAGGCAACCAATTTCAAAAGCCCTACAAAAGAAGATCCAAAAATTTCCAAACTAACAATTTCCAAACAATCAAACAAATTCCAAATGACCTGATTATAACCAAGTCTTCAAACACCAAATTGATCTACAAATTTCAAATATCAAATTAAATTTCAAATGACCAACTTATCTAGTACGTATTATGATCAAACTTCAAACTTATTATAAAAGTATAGAAAAAGTTCAAGTTAATATACAACTTGACGAACGGGTGCTTATAATCAAACACCCCAAATATAATACTTAATAAAAATTCTATTGACCAACTTGTATGATAAGTATTACAGTCCAAATTGAAGAAAAAAAAAATCCCCAACTAACAAATTTATCATACAAAATCCTCAAACCATGATTGTCTAAAAGTAACCAAAGATATCCTTAAAAAAAACGACGCAAAAGCCCAATGACTAACATACCAAAAAGTTCAACCAATTCATAAAACCTAAACAAATTGCATGACCAGATTGAGGAAACAAAAAAAAAAAAGGAAAAAGGAAGAAAAGATCGATCTATCCCAATTCCACAAACATAAGCTAAAACTATTTCTTTGATACCAAAACCAAACGAAACTTTATTTCCTTTTTTTTACAGCTAAGCGAACCTAGGTCTGATACCCTTGCGAGTAATCAAAGAACGAAAACGAAGCGAAAGCTTTATTCAAAATTTTCAAACCAAATTCAAAAGTTCCAAACACAAAACTAAAAACTATAATTGAAAAATGTACAAACAAAACAACTCAAAATTAGTAAGCATACCAAAAACTAAATACCAAATTTATCGACCGTCTCTTAGAGTTTAAGTGACTTTTTTAACAAAGTTCGTTATAAATACTCGATGAATAAATACAATACCTTACGGGGTTTTCTATCGTCATCTAACATCCTCGTCACCGTTTCCGAACTCTTTCTCTCGTCACCCTTAAATTGATTACTTAGTGAGATTTGACCCGTGACCTATTGTTCGGACACTAGGCCACCTTGATGGTGGTTGATCAAGTTATACAAATATTTTCCCAAGTTATTGTTCATTTGTTTGATATGTTTAGGTGGAGTTGCTCAAAGGGAAGCTTGGCCTTGATGATGCATTCAATTACAAAAAAGAAGCAGACTTTAACTCTGCTCTCCAAAGGTTAGAATCAACATTGCTAATTTCATGTTACGATTCTACATAATTTTTTAGAATTTGTATCCAATAAAAGGATAATTCTATAGAAACCCGATCTAAACATCAAAATGTCATATGTATAAAAATACAAGTTTTGAATGCATGATATATAATGTATTTAAAGCATATTTTGGGTAAATATGACATTATGATCTTTAAGTTAGGTAAATATGAAATTGCCCTCAATTAAAAAAACTTGAATGTAGCAATATATGTTGTCAGGTACTTTCCAGATGGGATAGATATATACTTTGACAATGTTGGAGGAAAAATGCTAGAAGTTGTCATTGCTAACATGAACTCATTTGGTAGAATTGCTATCTGTGGTGGTATGTCTAGTTACACAAATTCAGAAAAACAAGCTTCACCAAAAACACGCTAGATATCATTTCAAGTGAATTATGATCCAAGGGTTTGTATGCAATGATTTTTATGCCAATGATCTTGAAGATTTGATGTTGATGACAATTGCTTATGTTCGAGCTGGAAAATTGTTTGTACTTGAAGACATTTCTCTTGGCATTGAGAGCATTCCATCTGCTTTTGTACGCTTGTTCAGAGGTGAGAATGTGGGGAAGCAGATTGTTTAAATTACTCAAGAAAGAGTTATTAAAGTACCTACAAAGCATAGCTCTAATGGGACTAGTGTCCCATCCAGCAAAGCTTGTAATTAAGTTAAAAGTTCAAATGTCAACAAACCCCGTGTGTGATTTATCTGTACTAATATATAAAGCATTTGAGACATTCTTTTTATAGAAAGATTAAAATTATTAAGTTACACACTTTCTTTTAATGGCATGATATCTAAACTTGTAATAATAAGTGTATTGTAAATAAACTTGTAACAATTATTTTAATGCAAAAGATAATGGATACTGCCATACTGGAATGAATTGTTTTTAAATGGGTTTCAATAATGATATTGTGAACATTTAAAGTCGGGCACACTCATTAAAAATACAACAACAAAAAATAAATACAGAGTTTTCTTTGCTGTCTAAAATAAGATATTCCATAAAAAAGGTGTAGATTGGCAGGAACACTCTGATGTCGGATGCCTTTTGGCACCAGCCATCGTCCACCCCACAAGGAATAGTTCCGGCAACTCTCCTGGCCCAAAGGAGCACCACCTGGAGTGAGACGAGCCGAGACTCGACCCCGATCTCTTATTTCACAAAGTCTCTCCAGTGTGCCTATAGGTTTTGTGAAGGTGGGTATCTAACAGAAGTATATGCCAAAGATGGGACTCGAACCTGGGTCTATTGACTCAAGCACGAGAGCTCCACCCATTGGACTAATGCTCCAGTGGTTAAAATAAGATTGTTAATTAGATCAAAATCGTAATATGTTNTTTGAGATTCACATGACTTATCAATTAGCTTGTAACATCTTTAAACTTTTAACAATACGCTTGATGCTAACAATTGAAATCATAACATTCAAGCAGTTTGTAAAAGCCATGGTCAACCATATTGTAACAACATGCTAATTATAAGGTTGATATTCTATTAAGTCAAAAAATGATCATGTAAGGTAATGAAATTGTTCGGTGCTTGAAGACGTAAACATTTGCTCGCCCGAAAATTTAGCAACATGTGGGTATCCGTCTAGTTAATCTTAATTACAAAGAAAATACATTAGTCTTGATTGCAAATTATAAGCTTCAACAATGTTTCATCTTCTCGTAACTTTTGTCCACCTAATGTATGTTGTCCCAAAGTGTGCGTATGTGCGTGTGAGTCGAAATCTGAATTGCAAACAAATATGAAACTAGATAACTTTTATTTCGTCTAACTATTGTAACGATACATGTTTACAAGTATATATACAAAGCCAATGGGTATGACCCTAATGGTCATGACTGTTCGAATGGCTTCAATCCAAACGACACAACCCTTCGTCCCTTTACAGAAATTAGTTGACTTTTCTAACATAACTAACTTAACTAACTTTGGCGGTTATTAAGTTTCTAATGAACACTTTTAGTCCTTCATGTTTCCTGGAAAAGTAACATCGAGATTAAACTTGGTTCACATTCTCCTCCTTAATCTTGATCGTTGCTTTGTCCTAGGTCTTGAACCGAGCATTTGTCGCATAGTCACGAACTTGAGTCTTGGTAAAGCTTTTGTTAAGATATCTGCTCTTTGTAGTTCTCCGATAACGTGTTCCACATTAATATGACCATTCTCTACACATTCACGAATGAAATGATAGCGAATGTCTATGTGCTTACTCCTTTCATGAAATACTGGGTTCTTTACGAGTGCTATAGCTGATATGTTGTCAACTCTAAGCGTTATCCTCTTTTCTTCCAGTCCAGTTAATTCACTAAGTAAATGTTTTAACCATAAGGCTTGACATGCTGTTGCAGTAGCTGCCATGAATTCTGATTCACATGATGAGAGCACCACTGTTGGTTGCTTCTGAGTACACCAAGTAATAGGTGACTCTCCAAAGTAAAATACTATCCCAGTAGTTCCTTTTCCATGATCGGTGTTGATTCNCTATAGCTGATATGTTGTCAACTCTAAGCGTTATCCTCTTTTCTTCCAGTCCAGTTAATTCACTAAGTAAATGTTTTAACCATAAGGCTTGACATGCTGTTGCAGTAGCTGCCATGAATTCTGATTCACATGATGAGAGCACCACTGTTGGTTGCTTCTGAGTACACCAAGTAATAGGTGACTCTCCAAAGTAAAATACTATCCCAGTAGTTCCTTTTCCATGATCGGTGTTGATTCCGTAACTACTGTCACTGTAACCTGTAATCTTGCAGCCGCCTTCTTTCTTGTATATTATTCCATGTTCCTTTGTTCCTTTGATATATCGGATTACTTGTTTCACTGCCTTCAGGTGATGATCCTTCGGGTCTTGCATAAATCTGCTGAGAAGTCCGACTGAGTAACTAAGATCCGGTCTTGTATGTAGTAAGTATCTGAGACTTCCAATTAAGCTACGGTAATAAGTTGCGTCAACTGGGTTTCCATCTTCCGCCTTGACCAACTTAGTGCCGGGATCCAATGGTATCTTCGTATCATTACTGTCCGTCATACTTTTTTCTTTTAGGATATTGTTAATATATCATGTTTGCTTGATGGTAATCTCTCCTCCTGTCTGTGTAACTTCTATCCCAAGGTAATATACTAGCAATCCTAAATCGCTCATTTCAAACTTATCTTCCATATGGGATTTGAACAAGTCTATTTCCTTCTTTGGAGTGCCCGTGATTATTAAATCATCTACATATACTCCAACTATAAGTGTAGAAGTCTTGCTTCTCTTTGTGTAAACTGCTTGTTCGAGATTATGTCACAATTCACAATTTCAGGTCATTTTCATATCATTATTCAATTCACTATTCATCATTTCACGTAAACTAGGTTTACGGGTATTAATTTTTCATAACCGGGAAGGGTTAACCATGTGATCATGAGACATCATTCATAATACATTTCATAGACTAGGGTTAGTCTACATATCATCACTTCATCATGTGCATTCTATTCCACTCATAAGTTATATAGTATTTTAAATTACTTATATGTAATTATAAATAAACAATCACAAGTGATCAATAAAAGGTATCATCACACCAAACAATTCCCACTATGGCACTAATATTTTTATATACTATAAAAATTGCCACTAAAATTGTAAAAGTTATTTATTTTATATTTTAAGAGTTTATGTACATTTAAACCTTCATTTGTATTATAATATAACAACAATTGTACCAACAAAGCAATACCTATCAAAACACTCAATGTTTACAAAAATTATATTTTATAATTTTTATGACCTTATTTTTGTCACACTAGTTCTAATAAAAATCTACTTTTAATTAACCCAGTACCCGAAAACGCTAAAACTACAAAAACTATACACTAAACGGTACCCCGTAAACAAAATAATGCACAAAAATTACACAAAACCAACCACCACCCTAAGGTGGCCGGTTTTGAAGTGTTCCCTAGGACACTTGTCCTCCAAATCTTTCCCAATATAAAAACCTTGTATTTACCTAACTTTCATTACATGCAACTAAAGTTTAGATCAAAAATTGAAAGGATTTTCTTGTTCTCCTCTTTGTGTGCTCGGCCAAGCATCAAAAACCACCAAGAACATTTGATTTTTTCAAGCTCAAGTATTAAACAATCTCCATTAGTAATCTATTACAAGGTTTTGAAATATAAACCTATAGATTAGTTAAGTTTATTCACTAAAAATCTCCTTATCATCCAAGTAAGTGAAACAAACTATTTTTCATAATATTACAATGTTTTTACAATGATTATATCATTTTATTTCCACATGCAAGTTAATATGTAATTTATACCACTCTATTTATTTTTTTTATAATTTTTATGAGTTAGAAATTAATACTAAGAGATTATTGGTGAAAAGGCTTGTTTGATGACATTAGGAACCCATGACACCCTAAGAAGGTGTATGGTAGATTAAGGGATGTGTTGTTGTTGGTGATGAATTTGGACAAGTTACAAACTAGGAAAAACAATTTTCGACACTATAAATAAGCTACTGTCCCTATTTGCAAAACGTGGTTAACTCAGTAGGTATGGACTAATTTTTGACAAAAGATATAGAAAATACATTCTAAGACGAAGCCATGGCCGCAAGAATGAGTAAAAACGGATTTATAACGAAAAAGATATGATAAAAACAAGTTATAACAATTTTTGTTTTAAACAATTTGGGACAGGCTGATCATGTTTGAAAATTCTGGAGAAATCAGTAGCCCATGACATATTTTAGACCAAATACTCATAAAATAAATCTTATAACGAAACCGTAGCCGCTTGAATGGATTAAATTGAGTTTATGACGAGAAAGTTACGCCTAAAACAATATTCATAACTATAAGTAATTTTCTGAAAAATTCATTGCTGATGTATATTTTTATACGGACGAAACAGGACCCTTAACCCTAATAAAATACACCAAGCTATCAAAAATTCATTAGTTCGTCGCAACACGAATCCGCGGATATAAAGAACATAGATAATGAGCTTATAACGACCGAGATACACCTTGTTTTGCGACATGTTGTTCAAAACTATTTTCAGAAATTTTCTAAGTATATTAATTTTGACGAAAGTTATATTTTCACTATATGACTATTATAAAACATTTTTTCACTATATAAACACATATAGCACTATATGACTTGGTGTGATAATATAAAGTATAATTTTCACAATTATAAACATTTTAAAATTTCATAAGTGGTATAGATAACATATGCACATGCATTCATAACATCATATATAATCTAAATTAGATTATACTTCATTCATATTAGGTTGCGGCTAGGAGTTGCGCCTTGTTATTTCAGTTCACTTCATAGTACATTGCTCCATCACTACAGGTGAGTTTTCATAGCCCCGTTTTCAATTCAATATTTTAATTTCAAATCCCACGGGGGAGAATACATTGCAACATCATCATTTTCCATACAGGCCTAAGTATCAAATTCAAGTACATTGCTTAAGTTACCGCATTGCCATGTTAAGGTCCCCTATTTAGTGCATCATGAACCGTTAATTATGTGTAAGCGAGAGTGAGTGGATAGATCTATTGAGGGTGACGCCTCCATCCGCGTTGGTTATACCAACAGTCAAACGGATGCATTTCATGTCTAACATTATCAGAGTGTCTGGCAAAACACTCTGGAGGGGCATTTTCATCAGTCAGCTTCGGGGTCATGTGCTTAAGTGTTAATGTACGATTTTATTCACCAAAGGATATTTCATCATCATCATCATTTTTATACTTGTGGTTACCGTATAACATTCATTTTTATAAACCTATGATTTCTCACCAACGTTATTGTTGACCGTTTTTAACATTGTATTTTCAGGTAATTAAGACATCTTGATGACATGCATTTTGGACCTACTTGGAATTGCGGAGTCGATGCGTCCCACCTTTTTATTTTCATGCACTTATGCAATGTTTTATCATGTTAAACTTATTTTCAAGAACTTGCAACACCATTTTGGGACCTATTTCGCAAACTCTGATGTTTTTAATGATAAAACGATGTATTTTCAAAACGACACTTTAGGTCGTTCAATATAACCATTGTATGAGATGCAATGAACGTTACACCCAGGTATTCCATTCCGCCGCCAATCAGGTAAATTCAGGGTGTGACAGATTGGTACCAGAGCAAATGTTATAGCGAACTAGGTTTTCCTTATACCCTAGACTATAACTACACCATCATAACATCTCATCATTATATCATAAGTGCATATTCATTAGTTATATGATTTCATTACATGGGTTATTCATTTTATTTCATATTGACCTGGTTCACAAGTGACATGTCTTCACCCAACCACCCTGTGATCATCCTAGCAGACTCGGATATCGAGGATGTTTCTTTTTCATCCGCTGATACACCTACATCATCACTCTCATCTTCAATTCCTATACTTTGACATTCACATATCACTCACATTTGTTAAATGATAACTCCCACCCATTTGAGATGTAGCACCACCTAAACCCGACTTAGGAGAGACTACTAGATATGACACTGAGACCTTTGAGATTCGGGAGACTGCCCTTGCCTTTTCAGTACCACCATTGTCATTTCCTTTTTCCTTTCCCACTTGCCATGAATTAGATAACACCTTACGGATAATATCAAGGTCACGGACTCAACAGGGACATCCGCAGATTCCTCAAGAATGGTTTGGAATCTACACTATCTCGGACATGATTGATGCATAACTTTAGACCCCACTCCAGGACTCACCTCAATCCTATAATGCCACAACCCTAATTTCACTCAGAGGGACACCAGGAAGCCTCTAGACTAGACTTATATCTTTACTAGCTTTTACTATTATCCTAGTTTCCCGAGTTGTGGAACATAGTTTATAGAACTTGTTGTATTTTGGTTGTTGTACAAACAAATGTATCAAGTGTGACTCTACTATGTAGGAATGGTTGTGCTATCTATGATATCGGTCCGTGTAGACCGAAATTTTCATGTGTTGTATTCATGTGTTGTGAGTATATATACATGTTGTGGTTGTATATATTGTGAACGGTGATCATTTCTAGTATGATTTCTCATGGTTGTATTCCGTTGTGATTGATCAGAAATATGCCACCAAGGAAAAAAAAGGCTGCACCGGCCGCACCGGCCATGACACAAGCCGCTATCAGGAAACTTGTAAAGGATAGCATAGCTGAGGCACTAGTGGTTGAAAGAGCTGTTGTTGCTGCAAGGACTGCCGAGGCCGCTTCTCAGGTAGAGACGTCTGGGCAGGCTAGTAATGGACGAAAGTGTACATACAAGGACTTCAAAAGTGGTGATTCCTATCAAATTCAAAGGTACTGAAGGAGCCACTGCTATGATTCGTTGGTTTGAGCATACCGAATCTGTATTTGATCTATGCAACTGCCCTGAGGAATCCAAGGTAAAGTTTGCTGCTAGTACTCTTCTTAATGAAGTGATGTCATGGTGGAATTCTTATACAAAACCCATAGGAAAGGAAAATGCTCACAAGCTTACATGGGATGAATTCAAAAGTTACTGACTAAGAAGTTTTGTCCCCGCACGGAAGTGAAAAAGTTGGAGACCGAGTTTTATGAACTAGTGACGGTGGGAAATGATATTGAGAAATATATCAGGAGGTATCAAGAGTTGGCTGCTTTATGTCCGTCTATGGTTCCGGATAATGAGAAATTGTTGGAAAATTTCATTGGTGGTTTACCTGAAAACATCCATGGAGATGTGATTTCTTTTGACCCACACACACTGGACGAGGCAATCAGGATGTTTCAGAAATTTATGGCTCAGATTATAAAGAAAGGAACGTCTACAAACAACAACAACAACACCAACAACTACCGAAACAACAACTACAATAATAACCAAAACAATACCAATCATAACAACAACAACAAAAGAAAGTGGGACAAAAATCGAGGTGACAATGCTACTCAACAATCACCGAAGAGACNGAAAACATCCATGGAGATGTGATTTCTTTTGACCCACACACACTGGACGAGGCAATCAGGATGTTTCAGAAATTTATGGCTCAGATTATAAAGAAAGGAACGTCTACAAACAACAACAACAACACCAACAACTACCGAAACAACAACTACAATAATAACCAAAACAATACCAATCATAACAACAACAACAAAAGAAAGTGGGACAAAAATCGAGGTGACAATGCTACTCAACAATCACCGAAGAGACAAGAGGTTGCTAAGGCCTATGCTGCAGGGCAGAATGAAAAGAGAGGTTACACTGGTACCTTACCGAAATGCAACATATGTCCACTTCATCATAACCCTGGGAATTGCCCTAAACCTTGTGGTAACTGTAAGAAGCTTGGCCATTCGACTAGAGAATGCAAATTCCTTATAATTGCAGGAAATCAGGGACCCCTAGTGACGTGTTTTGGCTGTGGAGAGAAAGGACATTTTAGGAATGATTGCCCACAACAAGGAAATCAGGACATGGGAACCAAGATGGATTATCTCGAGGAATAGCGTGTGTTGTTAGAAGAGAGCCCGCCGGGACATTAGATTAAGACAAGAAGGAGTTCATATTTTGATATATATAAACCGTAGTTCGAGCCCTCTAGGGTTGTATCTTTCTTTTGTACTTTCCATTTGTACGTTGACATAATCTGGTTGTAATAAGTACTTTTCCCATCCAATGTAATATCTATCTTTTGTTATCTCCACGATAATTATAACCTTCATATTCCATTTTCTATTCCCATTTGCTCAAATTTTCAATCGCTTCGCAACATTATGACATTATCTTAGCAGGGATTAGGCCGATTTCATTCTTGACGGATTAGTAGACTATCACCATTCCATAAGATTCACCCACGTATCCAATGAACCATTTAACGAATTTTATTCCAAGCTATTTTGTCATCACCCAATAAATTGATTTTTCTGTTATTTTTATCAAGCATTTACTACCATTACACGATACAATTTTCATGATACCCTGAAAAGAATTATCTGGGATACCAATTTCTAACAACAACACGTTGAACACCATCAAAAACTTTTGAGAAAAGTAATGCTATTTGACTAAATCAAGCATCACATCATTTGTCCTCAAGTATATATAGCCTGATCACCTATGTATAATTCAGGAAGGATTATGCCATGAAGGAAATAGTCACATTTTCAAGAATTACTAATAACAATGTTCATTCAAAAGCTTTGTAAACAAATAGAATTTTTCATGAACATCCCTTTCGACAAACCCTCTTTGGATACGTACACCGCTTGTCACTCATTCAGCCATTAAGTTGGATGTTTCCATTGATTTCTCTAGGAGAGACTTTCCATCTACGAGCAATATTCCATGACATAAGAAAACGATGAAAGGATAGACGAACCTCCTCAAACTTCTAGCAATTCCTTTAAGATATTCTTTTTCCAATCGGATACACATGCTCTACCATCCTCAGATCAACAAACCTTGAAGAGAACTATCTGAGCACTATAGGACGTACTCAGCACCGTATAACGAACAAAAATCATGGACCGCAAGGTCAAACGGTTGAAGCAAGTCGAATTCCTATCGTGAAGGTTCGCTGGAATTCTCGAAGAGGTCCCGAGTTTACTTGGGAACGGGAAGACCAAATGCGACTCAAATACCCATATCTTTTCGCCGGGTCTACTTCAGAGACCAACACCAGCTGAATTCAGGGACTGAATTCCTTTTTGGGTGGGCAACTGTCACAATTCACAATTCACAATTTCAGGTCATTTTCATATCATTATTCAATTCACTATTCATCGTTTCAGGTAAATTAGGTTTACGGGTATTCATTTTTCATAACCGGAAAGGGTTAACCTTTGTGATCATGAGACATCATTCATAATACATTTCATAGACTAGGGTTAGTCTACATATCATCACTTCACCATGTGCATTCTATTCCACTCATAAGTTATATAGTATTTTAAATTACTTATATGTAATTATAAATAAACAATCACAAGTGATCAATAAAAGGTATCATCACACCAAACAATTCCCACTATGGCACTAATATTTTTATATACTATAAATATTGCCACTAAAATTGTAAAGGTTATTTATTTTATATTTTAAGAGTTTATATACATTTAAACCTTCTTTTATATTAACTTGTAACAATATTTGTACCAACCAAGCAATACCTATCAAAACACCCAATATTTACAAAAATTATATTTTTATAATTTTTACAAGTTCATTTTGTCACAATAGTTCCATTAAAAATTACTTCTAATTAACCCGGTACCCGAAAACGCTAAAACTAGAAAAACTATACACTAAACGGTACCCCGTAAACAAAATAATGCACAAAAATTACACAAAACCAACCACCACCCTAAGGTGGCCGGTTTTGAAGTGTTCCTAGGACACTTGTCCTCCAAATCTTTCCAAATATAAAAGCCTTGTATTTACCTAACTTTCATTACATGCAACTAAAGTTTAGATCAAAAATTGAAAGGATTTTCTTGTTCTCCTCTTTGTATGCTCGGCCAAGCATAAAAAACCACTAAGAACATTTGATTTTTGCAAGCTCAAGTATTAAACAATCTCCATTAGTAATCTATTACAAGGTTTTGAAATATAAACCTATAGATTAGTTAAGTTTATTCACTAAAATTCTCCTTATCATCCAAGTAAGTGAACCAAACTATTTTTCATAATATTACAATGTTTTTACAATGATTATATCATTTTATTTCCACATGCAAGTTAATATGTAATTTATACCACTCTATTTATTTTATTTTTTTAATAATTTTTATGAGTTAGAAATTAATACTAAGAGATTATTGGTGAAAAGGCTTGTTTGATGACATTAGGAACCCATGACACCCTAAGAAGGTGTATGGTAGATTAAGGGATGTGTTGTTGTTGTTGGTGATGAATTTGGACAAGTTACAAACTAGGAAAAACAATTTTTGACACTATAAATAAGCTACTGTCCCTATTTGAAAAACGTGGTTAACTCAGTAGGTATGGACTAATTTTTGACCAAAGATATAGAAAATACATTCTAAGATGAAGCCATGGCCGCAACAATGAGTAAAAACGGATTTATAATCAAAAAGATATGATAAAAACAAGTTATACCAATTTTTGTTTTAAACAATTTGGGACAGGCTGATCATGTTTGAAAATTCTGGATAAATCAGTAGCCCATGAAATATTTTAGACCAAATACTCAGAAAATAAATCTTATAACGAAACCGTAGCCGCTTGAATGGATTAAATTGAGTTTACGACGAGAAAGTTACGCCTAAAACAATATTCATAACTATAAGTAATTTTCTGAAAAATTCATTGCTGATGTATATTTTTATACGGACGAAACAGGACACTTAACACTAATAAAATACACCAAGCTATCAAAAATTCATTAGTTCGTCGTAACACAAATCCACGGATATAAAGAACATAGATAATGAGCTTATAACGACCGAGATACACCTTGTTTTGCGACATGTTGTTCAAAACTATTTTCAGAAATTTTCTAAGTATATTAATTTCGACGAAAGTTATATTTTCACTATATGACTATTATAAAACATTTTTTCACTATATAAACACATATAGCACTATATGACTTGGTGTGATAATATAAAGTATAATTTTCACAATTATAAATATTTCAAAATTTCATGAGTGGTATAGATAACATATGCACATGCATTCATAACATCATATATAATCTAAATTAGATTATACTTCATTCATATTAGATTGCGGCTAGGAGTTGCGCCTTGTTATTTCAGTTCACTTCATAGTACATTGCTCCATCACTACATGTGAGTTTTCATAGCCCCGTTTTCAATTCAATATTTTAATTTCAAATCTCACGGGGGAGAATACATTGCAACATCATCATTTTCCATACGGGCCTAAGTATCAAATTCAAGTACATTGCTTAAGTTACCGCATTGCCATGTTAAGGTCCCCTATTTAGTACATCATGAACCGTTAATTATGTGTAAGCGAGAGTGAGTGGATAGATCTATTGAGGGTGACGCCTCCATCCGCGTTGGTTATACCAACAGTCAAACGGATGCATTTCATGTCTAACATCATCAGAGTGTCTGGCAAAACACTCTGGAGGGGCATTTTCATCAGTCAGCTTCGGGTTCATGAGCTTAAGTGTTAATGTATGATTTTATTCACCAAATGATATTTCATCATCATCATCATAATTTTATACTTGTGGTTACCGTATAACATTCATTTTTATAAACCTATGATTTCTCACCAACATTATTGTTTACCGTTTTTAACAATGTATTTTCAGATAATTAAGACATCATGATGACATGCATTTTGGACCTACTTGGAGTCGCGGAGTCGACGCGTCTCACCTTTTTATTTTCATGCACTTATGCAATGTTTGATAATGTTAAACTTATTTTCAAGAACTTGCAACACCATTTTGGGACCTATTTCGTAAACTCTGATGTTTTTAATGATCAAACGATGTATTTTCAAAATGACACTTTAGGTCATTCAATATAACCATTGTATGAGATGCCATGGACGTTACACCCAGGTATTCCATTCCGCTGCCAATCAGGTAAATTCAGGGTGTGACAGATTACATTTCTTAAAGTCTAGTGACTTCAAGGTTTGGTCAAGTTTCACATTCTAAGCTCACGGTGCTTCACATTCCTTCAATTCTCCATGTAAAATGCTGATTTTATATCTAAGTGGTGTACTTGCCATCCATGATATGCTGCTAGTGCTAATACTAAGCGAGCTGTCTCTATTCTAGCAACTGGTGCAAACACTTCATTGAAGTCCATTCCTTGTTCTTGTACATAACCTTTCGCTACTAATCTTGCTTTATACTCAATGATCTTTCCTTGTGCATCTCTCTTGGTTTTATAAACCCATTTGAGTCCTATTTCCTTCTGATTTGTAGGCAATGTGGTAAGAGTCCATGTGTTATTTTTGTTGATTGAATCCAATTCAATCTCCATGGCCTCAATCCACTTCTCATCTTTTGATGCTTCCTTGTAATTACAGGGTTCTTCTTCTGTGAAGAATAAGCTTGGTGCTTCTACTTGTTATGCAGTTTCATAGATTTTTTTGATATAAATAATGCCTAAAAACGTTATTCATATCTTCCGATATCTCTATGTTTTGATAATCACAAAACAAAAACTCATCACACCAAAGATCATGACGTAAACAAGTATTTAGTAGTAAATGCTCACTTTTACCATCTAATCACTTAAGGTATGAATAAACAAAGTGTCTAATGCACTATATGATCAAAGGAACATTTTCTTAATCACTAAATTTCTATAAAATGTCACAAAATATTTTATATCTTTTATAAAACATTTTTGGAATTAAAAGAATATGTTTAATTCATTATAAATATATGAATTCAAANCACCATTTTGGGACCTATTTCGTAAACTCTGATGTTTTTAATGATCAAACGATGTATTTTCAAAATGACACTTTAGGTCATTCAATATAACCATTGTATGAGATGCCATGGACGTTACACCCAGGTATTCCATTCCGCTGCCAATCAGGTAAATTCAGGGTGTGACAGA
Source organism: Artemisia annua (assembly GCA_014162995.1). NCBI lineage: Eukaryota > Viridiplantae > Streptophyta > Magnoliopsida > Asterales > Asteraceae > Artemisia > Artemisia annua. The sequence goes on along the minus strand of LBNU01014190.1, from coordinate 40,440 downwards.
TTACATTTCTTAAAGTCTAGTGACTTCAAGGTTTGGTCAAGTTTCACATTCTAAGCTCACGGTGCTTCACATTCCTTCAATTCTCCATGTAAAATGCTGATTTTATATCTAAGTGGTGTACTTGCCATCCATGATATGCTGCTAGTGCTAATACTAAGCGAGCTGTCTCTATTCTAGCAACTGGTGCAAACACTTCATTGAAGTCCATTCCTTGTTCTTGTACATAACCTTTCGCTACTAATCTTGCTTTATACTCAATGATCTTTCCTTGTGCATCTCTCTTGGTTTTATAAACCCATTTGAGTCCTATTTCCTTCTGATTTGTAGGCAATGTGGTAAGAGTCCATGTGTTATTTTTGTTGATTGAATCCAATTCAATCTCCATGGCCTCAATCCACTTCTCATCTTTTGATGCTTCCTTGTAATTACAGGGTTCTTCTTCTGTGAAGAATAAGCTTGGTGCTTCTACTTGTTATGCAGTTTCATAGATTTTTTTGATATAAATAATGCCTAAAAACGTTATTCATATCTTCCGATATCTCTATGTTTTGATAATCACAAAACAAAAACTCATCACACCAAAGATCATGACGTAAACAAGTATTTAGTAGTAAATGCTCACTTTTACCATCTAATCACTTAAGGTATGAATAAACAAAGTGTCTAATGCACTATATGATCAAAGGAACATTTTCTTAATCACTAAATTTCTATAAAATGTCACAAAATATTTTATATCTTTTATAAAACATTTTTGGAATTAAAAGAATATGTTTAATTCATTATAAATATATGAATTCAAAGTTTCAACCAAAAATGACAAAAATAATCCAGAAAAACCTTCCCCACAAAAGGACAAATATGTCAAACGTTCTGGAGGGTGCGGCCCCCTTAATTCACTAGGCGGCCCTCTTAAAATTAAGGGGACCGGCCCTTCAATTAAGGGGACCGGAACGCTCCAGAAAAGTATTTTTCTTGGCTATAAATACTGGTTCATTTCATAGAATTTTCTCACCTTTTTGCACTCTAAACATTCTGATTTAAACCTCCATTTCTATTCTCCAAAATCCTTTGATCATATATACATAAATCTTTGTTTTCAAGTGATTCAAGCTTCAACACTCAAGTGCAATGAGAAGAATACCTCTATCAATCAAGACTAGAAGTATTACAACTTAGTATCATCTTGCTATCTAAGTTGTTTATTCATTTCATCTTGTAAATCATTCATTCTTTGGTGTATAAGGTGTGTATATTAGTTAGGTAGATTTAGACATAGGATCTAGACTTGTTGAAGGTGTGAAGTGGCACAAGAAGTGAAGAAGTAGAGGTGGATAGGATTAGTGGTAAGAAGTATAAGAAGTAATAATATTTTGAAGTAGTGGTTAGTAGTGAAGATATAGAAGCCGTATCGTAGTATAGAAGCCTTGAAATAGTAAAGACGTTAAAGCCTTAAAGTAGTGAAGACATAGAAGTCTAGAAGGTGTGAAGACGTATAAACATTGAAGTAGTGAAGACATAGAAGATCTAAAGTAGTAGAAGCCTTGTAGTGGTGTATAGATAAAAGCCTTGAAGTAGAGCCGTAGAAGTATTGAAGTTGTGAAGACATAGAAGCCTAGAAGTTGTGAAGACATAGAAGCTTTCAAGTAGTGAATAGATAGAGGTTGTGAAGGCGTGAAGAAACAAGAGTTGTGAAGAAGTGTAGAAGGCTTGAAAGGGTGTGAGGAAGTTATGGTGTGATTGAAGTTGTGAGATTGGTTCTATCTACGATTAGAACTCGACATATAGCTTGTGTCGTTAAATTGGTGTAAGCTAAGGTGTGTACGGTTTTCTCCGCCATAAGGGAGCATATTGACTTAGTACAGAAAACTCTCGAGTTCGGTACTCGGGGAGTGGAGTAGGGCAGGGAAAGTGTCCTTGTAGCCGAACCACTATAAATCCTTTGTCTCTCGGTTTGATCTTTCCATCTCTCATTCATTACTTAGCTTACTTACTTACATCTTGCATATAATTATAATTGCTTAAATTATGCATATATTGATTTCACATAAAGATCAAACTAAGTTTCATTCACAAATCAATTTCATATAAACAAACTAAAAATATAAACATATATATGTAATAAACAACATTGTAGTTTTTACTCAACAATCTAATTAAGTGGTTTTCAAACAACTATAGAAACAAACCCAATTATATATTTTAGAAACAAAGTTTTTGTAAACTTAATCTATACTTTAGAAGCAAGTTTTTATANGCAACAACTACCATTATTTGAAAACTACAATTTTAGTGAATGGAAAAATAAATTTGAAAGTTATGTGAAATCGATAGACTTAGAACTTTGGCATGTCATTTCAATTGGTGATTTTCAATCTACAAATACGGATTTTGAAAATGAAAATGACTATTTCATAATTAAGAATGAGAAATATAATAAAGCTAAAATAATTATTTATAAAGCCTTACCGGGAGAAGAATATGAAAGAGTATTCTTTTGTCAAACGGCAAATGACATGTGGAAAAATCTTTTAAATTTTCATCAAGAAAAATGTCAAGTCAAAGATGAAGAGTTTGATTTTGCACATGAATTAGTTGTACTTGAAAGTTTAATAGATAGACATTTACAGGAAATAGATACATGTACTACTAGTTCAAGTATTTTAAATGAAGGTATTAATGATTAGGACTATATGAATCAAATCCGAAAAGAACTTATTGGAGAATCATGGGGTGACACGGATGGAGAAAAAGATTACTATCCGGTATGTGGAGAATATAAATCAGATACAACTTTAAATAAGGTACAATCCGAAACCAATCACTTTTGCTATGATCAATTCATTTTAGAATTCTCAAAATTAGAAAATGAATTTAATCACTTTTGCAACATGGACATAAACACTACCTCTAAAAATGAATCATCAAGTCTTTGTGAAAATAACTTTGAAAAAGAAATAATTTTAGAAGATAAAATGTCTAGACTTGAAAGTAATATAGAAATTAATCTAGAATGCAAGATATGTCAAGAACATAAACATGAAATTAAAAGACTAAATGAAAGAGCAAAAATATTAGCTAAATTTGAAGAAAGTTCTAAATTCATTAAATATTTACTAAATTTTCAAAAACCATTCAAGGATAAAACCGGTTTAGGATTTAATTCGGATAACTCATCAACAAGTAAATCAAAAAAAATTGAATTTGTGAAATCTAGTGGAGAAATTTAGAATTAACCTTATTCAACTATTTTCATAAGTCAAGAAAGTCATTGTTTGTTTATTAAGACAAACTATTGGTGAATTCTTGTACTTCTCGGCGACATCCTCACCATGTGCATTCTAATGCAATGAATGTCCTCAACTAACCATCTCGGACCCATGAGAATCTGGGTACCAAGTTGTTTTTCATGATTAGGTAATAAACGGACGAAGAGACGTTTCTATATTTTACAATGGATTGCTCACTTTCAAAACATACATATGAAGACTAGTGAATCATATTACTTTGAATCTTATTCTACACATGATTAGCTAATGACGTAGTTGCGGCCATTAAAAGAATTGATGATAAGATCTTCACTATTTGAGTGTTGATTTTGAGAAGTCCTCGAAATAATTCCTACAAGTACTTCAAGATTATCAATTATAAAGGGATGCTATTATGACAAGTGAAAATCAAGAAAGTACCTTCATTGAAGATATTCGTGTCATCTCATCATTCTATGTTCAAGTTATCAAGAAGTAAAATTCTTATGGTGGTATCTTCGGATGATTAAATATGAAGATATGAAAGATGCTACTTAAGATGGTCTTGTGAATTAAGGATATAGCAAAAATTAATTCACATGAAAGACATGATTTGGATCAAGCCACTTTGGCCGTTAAAGGCATTGGATGTTCACTTTGCTTTGATATCATGTTTTGGCTATACATTGAAGATGACAACCAATATTCACGCGCTCACTCATAAAGAAATGCTGGACATGAGGTAAGTTTTCTTTTCAAAAACTTATAAGTATCACACTATATCTAACTATGTCAAAATTAGTCTATAAAACATGCTTATGGTTATAGGTTGCCTTGTTCATATTCTATTAGTTAAAATTGCTAATATAATATATACTAGAACTTAGTTTAGTCGTCCCTCTAGGCATTATATTAATTGCCCACTCGCTTATTCACCATTGAATATGGAAATCATCAGTGACCACTAATAGAATGATTATCTTTAAGGACAAATAACCAATCTAGTAGCAATAATAGATATGTTATACTATAACCTAGGATTAAGATAAGTTATTATAGAATACAATGACGAGATAAGTAAATATGCGCTAATTTTGCAACCATAGATGATAGGTTATATCTCTCTCAGTTATATTGCATTAAGCCTATATGATTATGTCATCACTCACTTATGCTCTTAGTTTTCATACAAAGAGGTTATATGTGACAATAGGCTTAACCGATTCTCTTGAATATGTGATCTTCTACAAACACACTTTTTAAATCCATGATTAATGACCCTTGTTGTCAAAAATCTAATATCATGCATAAAACTCACACTTTGAATAATAATCTTTCAAATAAATATCACATTTTTCAACAACATATTTTGGAATATGAATAACCACAACTTTATCCTAATTAAAAATCAAAGATTGGGAAAATTTCTTTTTCTCTTTTATTGACACATTTTGAAGCAAAACCCAATTTATCTTACTCAAATATACACATGAATCTACTTCAAAGCATTGTTGAATAATGCTAAAAACGTTTTCTTAAACCATCTATGATAATCTCGCATTTGTCATATACTTTTATGAACATGACACCCATAATAAAATCAAATCATTTCAAGAAAATCATGGTTCGCCTACTTGAATCTTGTTTTCAACAAGTCTTGATGTCCTTATAATCTTATCTCTCCTTTTGTTGCACATAGGCACTACTTAGAATCAATGAACTAGTTCATTAATCTTATTAGTTAATCATTAGCTTGACATGATTTGTTGTCTCTTAACTTATATAATTTGCTTGCTTGGTGAGTAGGTTGCATGCTTATTAAAGATTGCTTGTTTACTAAATCTTTGTAGATAATATGCTTTATATACATGACTAGTATATCCTATATTGCCTCAAAGAGTGAACTTGCTTAAAACCAAACCCAAACACACAACCTTCTCTAAAATTTTCTGCCAAAAACCCATTTTTGGTAACCTGAAAAACACCAGATGGGCGGCCCCCTTAAATTACAAGGCGGCCCCCTTAATTATTAAGGGGACCGGCCATCTGATGGTCGGGGTTACTGTTTTCTTTTTCACTTTTTGACCCATTTTCACCCTATACTTCCCAAAATTGACAAACACATTTTGTCCTAAACTACCCCTCAAAATTTACCTTCCTAAACCACACTTTTTACACTATAAATACCTCTCCTTCATCATTAATGATCATCCAACCAAACATGTCATCTCCCAACAACCCAAGATCTAAACTCTCAAGAGTTTCTAAGATCTCCGTAAGACCCGTTTGGAGGAGAAAGATTGACTCTTGTCAAAACTCAAGTGATGTTGTTCCAAATCAACCAATACCTAAACCTTATACTCACACAAATGACCCATCTCACAAACTAAGCCAATCACCCATACTTGATAATACCAATGCTCCTTCTCATGATGAGCATGCACAATCCCAAAAAAACAATCCTAACCTCATTGCCAATATTTCACATGTTGCTCATTCAACGAAAACACCATCCACTCATGAAGCATCTCTTCCATCCATATCATGCTTTCATGATTACCCAAGCTCAAACATGTCTCCACCACCAAGAGTACCACCACCACATCCTACAACTTCACATGCCATTCCTATGTTGCATGTTCAAACCTTCACCCAAGACAACAACCATACTCCACCATCATCACCTTCCTCCGAACACTTGAAGTTCGTTGAGGAGCTAAAAGAAGCACATGAGCTTAGTGCTCTTCTAGCCTTACATCTTGCTCAACGCAATTTGGATCCACCTCCATCTAGCTCACCCTCATCACCACACAACCCAAATCAAATTGAGAAGCATGTCAACAATTGCCCTTGTTGCATTTTTCTCCAACAACAAACCATTGCATTAAATGAGCACTTTTCTTGGATCGAGTATCTTCTTACTAGATCTCAACCAACACCATCCCTTGAACAACATCCAAACTCTCAACCAACAAACTCCATTCCAAACTCAACACCTTCAAACTCTCCACCACCAAATTCTCAAAACTCCATGCAACCAAAAACATACCTCCATTAAGCCAACAACATAACCTTCACTTAACCACCCTAATTTGAGCATACTATATGCTTATAATTTTCATCTTTCAAAAATAAATACCACAAGCTTTTGGAATGCAAGCAAGTTCGTTGATGCTCTCTTTTGGCAATTTAGGATGTTCTACTTAACTTAGAACTCTAGTATTATGCATGATGTAACAATGACTATGTGTTGAACATAGTTATCTCTTATTAATGAACGAGGTTGTGAGCCCGCGCGTTGCGGCGGGTGATTTGCATAGACAGTGCTATATTTAGTAAGTGTTGTGGATTCTAAATGTGTGTGACAATACTGTAAAAGCAGGGAAAGTGCGATAGTTTCTGCAACACTCAATATTTCCATGTATTAGTTATGTAATCTGAGAAAGTCGCTACATAGTCCAAAAGTTTGTATGCCTACTCCTTTCTACAGCCATTAAGTTACAAATACAATGCACAAATGGTATAAAAACCAAGTAAATGCTTGATGGAATTCTTTGTAGCCTGACATGTAATGTTCAAGAGAAAAAGATATATAGCTGTCTTATTTCTTCAAAAAAGAAAGATAGTAGCCTTGCTGCTTCTTCTTTGTTCTCTTCTCTGTCTGGCATAACTTCCTTCTGCATATTCGTCTTGCTTTCCAGTTTAGTAACTTTCAGTTTTAGTTCATATGTATCCTTTTCTGCCCCTACATTTAACGTATGTTTTAACATTATGTTATTTACATGTAAAATGATAGAGCATATATGTATTAAGAAAAGTAAAAGTGGAATACCTGTTCTTTGTATAATGTGTTTCCTTTCTTCGTGGCATGTCTTGGTACATTAGAACTTGATATTTCTTTGGTAAATATGTATAGAAAGCTCGTCTATATCAAATCCTTTGTCCATGCGTTAATTTCATCCTTCTCTTCCATTCGAATCTTTCCTCAACAAGCATGATCACTTCATTTCTTCACTTTTAAGCGTCTTTCCACTGCTTTTGGCTATATTTGCATGTATAAACACTTTTCCACGATTAAGTAACAAATGTATACAAATATGACCAATTTCCATACGAAAAACCAACAATAACGCTTCTAAAAACATGTTAACTTTGAGTGTTATCATATATGTATTCAGATATCCGAAAAATTTATCAGGATTTATTAAAAAGTTAGGTTTTATGAAATGTCGGTTTTGGAATTCATAGAAAAGTTCTCCAAAAATTATATATATTTGCATATTCGAATATATAAAACTATTATCCGAAATTTCGGATATCCGAAATTTGGGATATCCGAATTGAAAGAAACCTAGCTAAAGTAATGGCTATAACATAAAACCGTCATCGATAATTTCGGATATCTGAAAACTGAAAACCGAATCGCAAAAAATCAAAAACCGAAAAAAATCAAACCGAATTGTTGGTGCGGCGTTTGGGTGACTAGCTGTCGATTCAGAAGTGTAATTACTACGGATGTAAACATGATGAGGTGAAATTAAGTTACCTTTATGTACCACATTATTACCTTTATGAACTAGTCCCTCCCTTTCTAACACACAAAAATACACAGCTTGAAGAATTTCTCATGGTGATGTAACATTTGTGTTTTGTTGTTGAACTTATGTGAATTTTATTGCATTAACAAGCTTGTTTTTGTTGCAGGCTAACAATGATAATAGTGATTTTTTTCGTCGCCGTGTGTTTGTGAAGGGTTTTAACATGGAGACTACCACCGTGACAGATGTCTTTCATTTGTTTAATGGGTGTGGAACTATTCGAGAAGTTGACATGAAACAAATATGTAACGGGTACGCGTTGGTGTTATTCCAATCTTAAGACGACATCCAAAAGACTTTACTACTTGATGGATCTATTTTGGAGGGAAAAAAGTTGATAATTACTTATGGGAATTAGGTAATATCCTAACAACGTATGTATTTGATGGATTTTTTTTCCTAATTCTTTGGTTTGCAATCTTCTAATTACTTAAAAAAACTCACTATGCTATATATAAATGTAACATTGAACCTAAGTGTCATTTTCTAATTACTTTAAAGAACTCGCCTGTAGTCCTTATATATAGCGGTCATACTCATCTCCCCATTCATGGTAACACTCACTTTTTATTTTCGTGAGATGTTGCATAAATCCTTTTTTGGGTATATGATTTGGACTAGGTGTCGACTGTAGTAATTACTACGGCTGGCGTAATCATTTTGAGGTGAAATTAAGTTACCTTTTTATACCACATTACCTTTATGAACTAGTGCTCCTTTCATAACATAAAAACACACACCTCGAAGAATTATCTCTTCTAAATGTTTTGAAATCTTATCATTTATGGTAAATATTTAACTTAATTTTTAAGATTTCTTGATTTAGGTTGTGGGTGTAAAAAATATATGTATTCAGATATCTGAAAAATTTATCAGGATTTATTAAAAAGTTAGGTTTTATGAAATGTCGGTTTTGGAATTCATAGAAAAGTTCTCCAAAAATTATATATATTTGCATATTCGAATATATAAAACTATTATCCGAAACCAGAAATTTCGGATATCCGAATTGAAAGAAACCTAGCTAAAGTAATGGCTATAACATAAAACCGTCATCGATAATTTCGGATATCTGAAAACGGAAAACCGAATCGCAAAAAATCAAAAACCGAAAAAAATCAAACCGAATTGTTGGTGCGGCGTTTGGGTGACTAGCTGTCGATTCAAAAGTGTAATTACTACGGATGTAAACATGATGAGGTGAAATTAAGTTACCTTTATGTACCACATTATTACCTTTATGAACTAGTCCCTCCTTTTCTAACACACAAAAATACACAGCTCGAAGAATTTCTCATGGTGATGTAACATTTGTGTTTTGTTGTTGAACTTATGTGAATTTTATTGCATTAACAAGCTTGTTTTTGTTGCAGGCTGACAATGATAATAGTGATTTTTTTCGTCGCCGTGTGTTTGTGAAGGGTTTTAACATGGAGACTACCACCGTGACAGATGTCTTTCATTTGTTTAATGGGTGTGGAACTATTCGAGAAGTTGACATGAAACAAATATGTAACGGGTACGCGTTGGTGTTCTTCCAATCTGAAGACGACATCCAAAAGACTTTACTACTTGATGGATCTATTTTGGAGGGCAAAAAGTTGATAATTACTTATGGGAATTAGGTAATATCCTAACAACGTATGTATTTGATGGATTTTTTTTCCTAATTCTTTGGTTTGCAATCTTCTAATTACTTTAAAAAACTCACTATATTATATATAAATGTAACATTGAACCTAAGTGTCATTTTCTAATTACTTTGAAAAACTCGCCTGTTGTCCTTATATATAGCGGTCATACTCATCTCCCCATTCATGGTAACACTCACTTTTTATTTTCGTGAGATGTTGCATAAATCCTTTTTTGGGTATATGATTTGGACTGGGTGTCGACTGTAGTAATTACTACGGCTGGCGTAATAATGATGAGGTGAAATTAAGTTACTTTTTTATACCACATTACCTTTATGAACTAGTGCTCCTTTCCTAACATAAAAACACACACCTCGAAGAATTATCTCTTCTAGATGTTTTGAAATCTTATCATTTATGGTAAATATTTAACTTACTTTTTAAGATTTCTTGATTTAGGTTGTGGGTGTAAAAAATATATGTATTCAGATATCCGAAAAATTTATCAGGATTTATTTAAAAGTTAGGTTTTATGAAATGTCGGTTTTGGAATTCATAGAAAAGTTCTCCAAAAATTATATATATTTGCATATTCGAATATATAAAACTATTATCCGAAATTTCGGATATCCGAATTGAAAAAAACCTAGCTAAAGTAATGGCTATAACATAAAACCGTCATCGATAATTTCGGATATCTGAAAACCGAAAACCGAATCGCAAAAAATCAAAAACCGAAAAAAATCAAACCGAATTGTTGGTGCGGAGTTTGGGTGGCTAGCTGTCGATTCAGAAGTGTAATTACTACGGATGTAAACATGATGAGGTGAAATTAAGTTACCTTTATGTACCACATTATTACCTTTATGAACTAGTCCCTCCCTTTCTAACATACAAAAATACACAGGTCGAAGAATTTCTCATGGTGATGTAACATTTGTGTTTTGTTGTTGAACTTATGTGAATTTTATTGCATTAACAAGCTTGTTTTTGTTGACGGCTAACAATGATAATAGTGATTTTTTCGTCGCCGTGTGTTTGTGAAGGGTTTTAACATGGAGACTACCACCGTGACAGATGTCTTTCATTTGTTTAATGGGTGTGGAACTATTCGAGAAGTTGACATGAAACAAATATGTAACGGGTACGCGTTGGTGTTCTTCCAATCTGAAGACGACATCCAAAAGACTTTACTACTTGATGGATCTATTTTGGAGGGCAAAAAGTTGATAATTACTTATGGGAATTAGGTAATATCCTAACAACGTATGTATTTGATGGATTTTTTTTTTCTAATTCTTTGGTTTGCAATCTTCTAATTACTTTAAAAAAAACTCACTATATTATATATAAATGTAACATTGAACCTAAGTGTCATTTTCTAATTACTTTAAAAAACTCGCATGTAGTCCTTATATATAGCGGTCATACTCATCTCCCCATTCATGGTAACACTCACTTTTTATTTTCGTGAGATGTTGCATAAATCCTTTTTTGGGTATATGATTTGGACTAGGTGTCGACTGTTGTAATTACTACGGCTGGCGTAATCATTTTGAGGTGAAATTAAGTTACCTTTTTATACCACATTACCTTTATGAACTAGTGCTCCTTTCATAACATAAAAACACACACCTCGAAGAATTATCTCTTCTAGATGTTTTGAAATCTTATCATTTATGGTAAATATTTAACTTACTTTTTAAGATTTCTTGATTTAGGTTGTGGGTGTAAAAAATATATGTATTCAGATATCTGAAAAATTTATCAGGATTTATTAAAAAGTTAGGTTTTATGAAATGTCGGTTTTGGAATTCATAGAAAAGTTCTCCAAAAATTATATATATCTGCATATTCGAATATATAAAACTTCCGAAATTTCGGATATCCGAAATTGAAAGAAACCTAGCTAAAGTAATGGCTATAACATAAAACCGTCATCGATAAATTCGGGTATCTGAAAACCGAAAACCGAATCGCAAAAAATCAAAAACCGAAAAAAATCAAACCGAATTGTTGGTGCGGAGTTTGGGTGACTAGCTGTCGATTCAGAAGTGTAATTACTACGGATGTAAACATGATGAGGTGAAATTAAGTTACCTTTATGTACCACATTATTACCTTTATGAACTAGTCCCTCCCTTTCTAACACACAAAAATACACAGCTCGGAGAATTTCTCATGGTGATGTAACATTTGTGTTTTGTTGTTGAATTTATGTGAATTTTATTGCATTAACAAGCTTATTTTTGTTGCAGGCTGACAATGATAATAGTGATTTTTTCCGTCGCCATGTGTTTGTGAAGGGTTTTAACATAGAGACTACCACTGTGACATATGTCTTTCATCTGTTTAATGGGTGTGGAACTATTCGAGAAGTTGACATGAAACAAATCTGTAACGGGTACGCGTTGGTGTTCATCCAATCTGAAGATGACATCCAAAAGACTTTACTACTTGATGGATCTATTTTGGGCGGCAAAAATTTTATAATTACTTAATTAATTAGGTAATATCCTAACTAAGTATGTATTTGATGGATTTTTTTTTTCTGATTTTGTATTCTTTGGTTTGCAATCTTCTAATTACTTAAAAAACTCACTATGATATATATAAATGTAACATTGAACCTAAGTGTCATTTTCTAATTACTTTAAAAAACTCGCCTCTAGTCCTTATATATAGCGGTGGTGTGATCGTTTTAGTTTAGTATTTTTCCAAATAATTTCTTAATAAGAAATTACCCGGGTCGTGTCCGTGTGAAGGCTAAATGGAGTATCGATTTCCGGATCGTAAAACGTGTAGTGAAAAATGGTAAAAGTAATAACGATGAGAATTACACTAATGATAAGCAAATAAAACACAATCAAGTAATTAGATAAGCAAATCACGTAATCAAAGCACACGTAAGCTAAAAACGTAACTACGAATTAATAAACGTGAAATAAACGTAACGTAACAAATAAAAACGTGAAATTAATGCAAATCTAATGATGGGGATGCAATCTAAATTTTTAAAAACTAAAAATGATAAAAGAAAATTTTTAGAAAAAGAAAATTATTATTTTTGGCTTTTTATTTTTATTTAAGAATTAAAAACTATTTTTTGTATTTTTATTTTATAAAAGAAAATTCAACTAACTAGAAAATAAAAGATTTAATCTACCAATATAATTTTTAAAAATCTTACTGAATTAAAAACAAATTTAAAAAATAAAAATGAAAATTATTTTTGTCTTTTTATGATTTAATTTGAATTAACAATGACTTAAAAATAAAGATAAATGAAAAAGAAATAGCAAAACTTATCAAATAATTCTGAAATTTTTATAGAAAATCTAAAATTATATTCTAAAGCTACTGGGAAAAAAAATTTTTGGAAAATAAGCTGTTAAGTGCTTTTTAGGCCAAAAAGCAGTTTTAGAAAAGTGCTTATTAATAAGTAGTTTGACCAAATTAAGTCAAACTTTTCCAAATTGACCTTATGACACTAATAAACTCAAAAACATTCAACTTGGACCAAAATTCAACTCAGAACATGCAATGCTATAACAAACAGTCCAAATTAAGCACTATAATAAGTCAAATAAGCAAACTTGTGTACTAATAAGCTCAAGACAGTGAGAATAGCTCAAACACACACAAAGAACCTTAAATGAAGCAAAAGTATCAAGATCACAAGCAAATTACATCAAATTCACTCAAAAGCAAATCAGCTTATACTGCCTGCTGGGACAGAAAAGGAGAACCAAATAAGCTATCCAAATAAACACTATCATTGAAAATAAAGGCTGAAACCTAGAGTGTCCTAGCTTGTGAATGTTTTGCCCCCAATAAAAACACCTATTAGCTACACTAATAAGCTAGATACAAGCTTACAAAGTTAGGCTTGTGGACTGTTTCAGATAAGCAGGGGATTCAAAAGAGCAGATGGCAAACTTTGTTCAAACTTTTCAATAAGCAAATGAGAACTAATTTCAGTTTTTCTTTTTGATTTATGTTCACAAGCAACCAAAATTTACCAAACAACAATCAAATTATATTTCCAATCAATTATCAAACCTACAAGTTACCTAGAAAATATGTCCAAAACTGTTATGAAAACAGATTTGACTTTTTGATCATTTAACAAAGTTGACTATTTCTAAATTCTACCTGTCCTTGATGCCTAATTGTGTTTTAATAAGCTATTATGCAACTAATTTAAGATATATTAACTAAATATGCAACTAAATTGAAGATTATACTACTGATTATCCTAACAGCTAAGAAACTAGATTAGATTTAAGTAGTTTTTGACTTTTATCTTTCTAACCTACTGATTTCATGCAATATTAACTCTACTATTACCCTATGTGATATGACTGCACAAATGAATCCACCTTAAACTCAAGTTATCACAGTTTAATCTTCTGTGCCAAACACCCTTTATACCTTTGTATCAATTGATTAACTCTACAGATCCAAGGTTTAAGTCACAAATTTCCACCACTATGATCAATCTCAGTTACTCATGATCAATGAACATCAGATCAACAACAATATTCAGCAAACACTCAATTAAACTATGAATCACAGATTTCAAATATCACCACAGTCTAATACAATATCAAATGAACAAGTACTAAACTAAATTCAACAACCTCAAATTACTACAACTAACACTGAATAAGATCAAATAACACCAATGTAACAGTAACAAGAACATAAACACAAATCTATGAACTAAATTGAGTGGAATTAAAAATCAAAAGTACTTACAAAACAAATCCCCCTCAGCACCAATTGAGGGGGTTCACTAAGCTAGCCTGTCTTTTGACAGCCCAGAAAAAAGAGAATGGCCCATGCGTCTGGAATAGTGGAACGACAACGTATTTGATGCCATTTACAATATATATTAACAAGTGGGAAGGCGCCCGCTGCGTTGCAGCGGAATTTTTGATAAATTTTTGTGATAATCATTTACGAACAATGTTTGACCGGGGCTTGTCGTTGTGAGATCGTCGTATGTTTTTTTGCCGACATGTGTTGTATTTGTTTAGAATAAATGTTGTGTCAAGCTTATTTTGTTCGTTATCGAGAGGTCTTTCTGTCAGTATTTTTTTTATTCAATAAACCGCTAGGTGTTTTTTAGATATTTGACAAATAAAATTTGTTATATAAGAAAGTTGTAAATATTAAAAAGTTCAGGGTTTGTTTTGTAACTTAACTATTTTTTTTGCTACTTGTAATATTATTAGAAACTAATTATTTCTTCCCTTGGCTGCTCTTCGCTCGAGACATCCATACATAGAGAATAGTGTTTATTGGAGTAGTATTTTAATGTACTATTTTAATGTTTGTCTAATATTTTATACGGCACGGAACCCAATTTCCCCTCCTATAGTATTTAGAGGGAATAAGTTCGGATAAAATAGTAAATAGAGTATATTTAAGTGAAAATGTACTTCTATAAAAGCTCACCGAAGCCCAAAGCTACTTATATAACCTTGTGGACGTGGGCTAGGTCGGTTGGGTTGAGTTGGGCCAATGCTGTTTATGGGTTGGGCTATATGCAACTGTGTGCCGGATACACTATAACAGGAGTTTCGGCAAAACCTATGTAGATCTAGCTAGGGTTGGAATGGATGGAATGACAGAAGATATGGTTTTGTTTGATGTTGCACAGGAAGTACTTTTAAGGTTGACTGTGAAAGATCTTCTCAGATGCAAAAGTGTTTGTAAGTCTTGGTATTCTTTGATTTCTAGTCCTTGTTTTATTAAGTTTCATGTTAAGTTTATTTGCAAAAAAGACAACAAAGATAATAAACAAGTTGGAAACAGAAGAATTGCTATGACTAGAAGATATGTAATTAGGAATGGAGATACGTACACAATACCTAAAAAGTGGCAATGCTACCATTGGTTGACAATTGAAGGTTCTTCTAATGGCCTTGTTTGCATGTCTTCAATTGATAATCAAATTTGTTTAACCAATCCTTCTACTAGAGAGTTTCGAAAACTGCATAAGCCACCAATACTTCCTAAAACTGTCTCGTGTTATGGCTTTGGTTATGATTCATCCACTGATGATTACAAACTTGTTATGGCCATCAACCAGGGCGGCTGTGATGGGGCACTTGTTCAAATCTTGTCTTTGAAATCAAATGTTTGGAAACTTTATGGACACGTCAATTATGTGTTCGACGATAGCAAGCCTGGTGTCTTATTAAATGGGGGTCTTCACTGGTTTTTGTATAATGCTAATGATATCAACAGGGACACAGTATACATTGTGTCATTTGATTTAGCTAAAGAGGAATTTAGAGAAATTGCCCAACTTGATGATACGATATATGATGGGAATCGTTATAACGCACTGGGAATTTTTGAAGACCACCTATGCATATTTCAAGAACGCAATGATGGTCGCCCCTATGGCATTTGGGTTATGAAAAACTACAATGTCAAACTGTTGCCAACTAATTGTGAGATGAAGGATCGTGTACATTACATGGTTAAGGATTCTCTTCTATCCAGGAAAATGCCGTCTTACTTTTGTTGTGAAAATACATTCTTGTCAACAAGTGGAAAACATATTTGGTCTCCTATCTTTGTGCAAACACTTGTATCCCCTTATGTTAATAATCATGGCAGATCAAGTGACACAAAGAAGAACAAGAGGACTATTGCAGCGTGGAGTTCTAAGGTGGGTTTTGCTTATTATATTTCTGTTTCAGAATGTCTTCTCTTAATACAGTTTAGTATATACTTTAGAAATACCCTATTCCAGAGATTAACTGTAATTTTTTTAATGGTTTTTATAAAATGGCGGTTGCAAAAGAGAGTCCTATATTTTCCATTGATGACAACAGTGTTAACGTCTGGAAATATAAGATGATAAAATCTACAAACTATTTTGTTTATGTATTATGAAGAATTGACTAGTTGGTGGTTATTGGAATTGAGAAATTGAACTTATCCAAACCGGATTGTAAGTGTTATTCTAAGGTCCTTTATCCATACAAGTAATTATGCATCCCAAGTAAATTGAACATTGATCTCAGCTGAGCGAATTATTTCCCTTGTTTTATTACTACTAGATGATCACTTTTATAAGTAAATATGTTTTTTCTTTGTAAGTAGTATAGATATGTGTTTTACCAAAGTTGCTGAACCAAAGCTTAATGAAGTTCCCTAACACGTAGAAATAAGTTTTTTTAGTGTCTTTCATTCGTTTACCCGTTTATTCTACACTTGTATCTCGTTTATTCTAGGAAAGGAGAGAGATTGAGGAAGTTTATACTCTGAAAGATGGAGAGAAAAATGAATATCATTTTGAGGAAAATGGTGAGACTGAGAGGAAGAAGAGAAAGCGAAAGAGGAGTGGGAGCTGAAATAAAAAACGGTTCAAAGGTATAACTTAATCTTATTTTACTCTACAAGTTTTATCTAGGTCAGTTTAGAATTTATAATCTCCCTTTATGTATATTTCTGAAAAACACATGTAGGAAAAAAGAGAGATTGACGTAATCCTAATAAACGAGAAGGTCGTTACTCAAGAATTCTGATGCTGAAAGAGGTAGCTGGAGGTGGAAAGAAGAATAAAACGACGAACAAAAAAAATCAAAGACTTAATTTTAGAATAAGAAAGGTCTTAGAGTTTGATATTATCAAAGTGATTGTTTTACTGGATCAATATTAATAGATGTTTCAAAAACCGTATGTACCCAACNGCCAGTTTAGAATTTATAATCTCTCTTTATGTATATTTCTGAAAAACACATGTAGGAAAAAAGAGAGATTGACATAATCCTTATAAACGAGAAGGTCGTTACTCAAGAATTCTGATGCTGAAAGAGGTAGCTGGAGGTGGAAAGAAGAATAAAACGACGAACAAAAAAAATCAAAGACTTAATTTTAGAATAAGAAAGGTCTTAGAGTTTGATATTATCAAACTGATTGTTTTACTGGATCAATATTAATAGATGTTTCAAAAACCGTATGTACCCAACTCATTTTAAAAAAACGATTCAATCATAGATGACTAAAATCTATTTCCAAATCAACGTTTGTGTTTTAGTTGGCGCACTTTGAAATGACATATTTCATTCCTTGAATAATATGGTTATTTTGGTATCTAAAGTTATTAAGTTGGAAGTGGAGCCTGCCATTATGAACTTGTTGGAAAGTTTTCACAAAGGGTATTAATAAGATTTTTCGGAAGTTCTTCATCACAAGACTTTAAAGGTAAATATATTCTTATTTGCTATCTGCTTGTGCTGCTCATGAAAGTTCTATTAAACATAATCAGTTTGTTAGGCTTATGCAGTTTCTTATAGGATTAAACGAGGTTGTGANACATTGGTATTTATACCTCCTTAATCAATATACGTGACAACATAGAAAAGTGGTGAGCCAAGCTACGCTATTCTAGGTGTTACATGGAATGTCCACGTGGGGGACAACATCCCGTAATATCCGAGTAAGGGCGGTGCACATTTGGTCCTTAGATGACATATGTAACTCTTGGGTAAAAGATGTATTGGATAAAAATGTGCTTGACTTTGGCATGTGGATCTTGCCACCACCTAGTCGATGTTGTCGCTCGATCATAGCTGTCCTTCGGATTGTGTCCTCCGGACACGTGTACTTCAGATCACATATGTCATCATCTATAATAATTCATACTTGTATGATACGTGAGAATGATTTTGTATGTTATTATAGCATGTGCAAATGACCTCCAAACGTTACTTTACGAAATGTTTATTTTTCTCGACCTTTGCTTATTGTAACAAATGAAAGCGTGACATGTGTTAACGTAATACTACCTTCGTCCCATAATAATTATTTTTTTGAGTCTTTTTTATTCTACTTTGACCATAAATATTTTTATTTGTGTAATATAATACTTGATGGAAAATATATGAATTGACTGAGTTTTAAATGTATCTTCATTGCTATAATTTTCATCAAGTACTATATAACACAAATAAAGATGTTAATGGTCAAAGTTGAAAAAGAAATATTCAAAAAGTCAAAGGGGACAATTATTATGGAACGGAGGGAGTATGTACTAGGATATAGGTATCAAGTTTATCTGTAAAACTTAATTTAATTAGAGATATGTACCAAGCGTCCTATTAGGTTGTAATAAAATAGGACCATGGCAAGTAAAAGTCTTAAAAGATAATGTAATAGGACCTTCATATAGTGTGTCATATTTGGTTCCATTATAATATGACTTCCACAAATAAGCGTCCTATAAACCTGAATGTAATAGGACATACAAGTGAAGTGTCCTCTTAGGATCTATCATAATAAGACCATAGCAAAAAAGGGTCCTAAAAGTATATTGTAATGGGACCAATTTATCAAGTGTATTATCAGCTTGACCATAAAAAGACCAAAAAACTAACGTGTCCTAATAGATCAATATTAGGACCCCAAGTAAAAAAGTGTCCTATGAAAAGGTCCTAACAGGCCTACTTTTTTGTAGTGTATTAAGAAAAGTAAAAGTGGAATACCTGTTCTTTGTACTAGACATTGTCTAAGAATTGCTGCTAATCCTTATTGCAATCTGCATCCATTACCTTTTAGCAAATGTGCAATAGAAGATCCTAAAAAATTGCATGTTATAGTAAATGATTTGGCAAATGAAATAAGAAAAAGCAGAAAAAATAAATATTGATTAAAAACGAACTGATTCTGATTTTTTTGCTAACTATTATTAATTGCTTGGTAGATGGTCAAACTGATTGGCAATGTGAAAGGTCTTGGCTTTATGCATGTATCTAATCATGATTAACTGTTTTGGGGAGTGGCTCAAGGCATGCAATTAATGATAAGGGTCTTTAAAATGGGATTGAAGCCCAAATGATCACCATCAAATATTAACTACCAAGCCTCTATTCACAGAAAAACACTCAACAGCAGAAAAAAATAAGTAAATAAAAAAAAAAAAAAAAAAAAAAAAAAAAAAAAAAAAAAAAAAAAAAAAAAACGGGAAAGAAAATGAAAACCCCTATGCCTTTCTGTGAGGAGCTCACTGTTGTTGCCGGGTCACCGTTTGTAAGGGATATGATGATAGTCAAGTTTCAGAGAGAGGTGGATGTCTTGCTGTTGGATGAGGGTGAGCTAAGGAAGAAAGCTAAAGAGATAAGGAACCGAGTGGCAGAGAGGGACATGCTTCTTGGAGAGCTGGAACATCTGGCGGTTTTTGATTCAGCCTCGCAAAGCATCTGTGAGTTATCAAAGTTACAAACCCAGGATCTGACGGAGGTGGCTAGTATTTTGGTGAATGTCATGAAGAAACAGACTCGAGCATCCGAGCTTTTGGGAGTCATTGAAAACTTAAAGAAGCTGCCATACTAAGGTTTTCTGTGTTAGGATTTCTGAAAAGGTTTTTTTTTTGTGACCATGTGATATTATGGAAATGGTCAGGTATGTGGGCAGTCTGTGTCGAAAATTTATCAGTATCTAAGTTGTTTGCTGGTTATTATGTAAGAAAAGGAAGTTTAATTTTATGGTTATTTGGTAATTTTATTTTGACAGTGTTGATATTTTACTGTATATGTGTATCAAATTAGTAAAGTAATTTTTGCATCTAGAGGTTAGAAAAGATGTACAAAAGATAAGTTAACTTACTGGATTGAGTTCTTCTATAATGATGGATCAAGTGCCATCTTCTAATGTGTGACACCCTTTAAAGACCTAAATAAGGATATTCAAGAAGCAAACTATCACAGATTTGCAGATTTAAGCGATAACAAAATAGGAAAATACACAGAAGCAAACTTTTTTCCTCAGTATGTATAATCATGTATTAAAAGGACATAAAATTTATATGAAGCAAACATTTTTAGTGTAAGTTAACGATGATACATGCTTTTACATCTATTTGATACAGTTGAAAAAATGAGACTTGGAAAGTGAAGACATGCGAGAACGATTCTTGTAGACTACTTAAAAACACAATATTTTGAGGAAATATAAGAAAATGTACCTTGATTTATGGTGGGGCAGTAATTTTGAGCAACCGGAACCGCCGATGGCTTGATTGCTGATTTTAGTGACACATTGTGCACACATTCAAAGACCCTGCAAATTAAAATAAATAAACATGATTAGATCAATGGGGGCGAGTTGTTTGGGATTGCTAATGAAAACACTTATAGATTGGGCAAAATTATGTTTGTCAAAAAATTTAGACTCACTTTGTAAGAAATATTCTTAGCCAGCTAACAGTTAGCGCGGAAATTGATTTTCCAAAAGAAGCAACCATTCGTTTGGTGAGACTTAATCGGCATCAGCAATACCTTAACTTTAGAATCATAGCTTTAACATCATGGTCTGGAAGAAAGAAAAAAAAGAAAAAAAAAAGATCTGTTAGATTGTTTTGATCAGATATAAAACCATTATATAAATATTATAGGAGAAAACAGTAACGCATTGTAAAATTTTTACAATTGATAATAGATTAACTAAAATTAGGCATCCATTTGGATGCGCTTTTAATTTGAACTATTAGCTTCCATATTGCCACCTTAAGTTCAGCAAAAGGCCCTGATCGATAATAGAGTATAGTTTCCAAGGATAGATGGGAAACAAAAGAGGATAATGTGAAAAAGCAGTCTGCACCAAACTACTTGGCACACCATTCTCTTCTATTTCGCATCTTTCCTTCGGAAAAGACACTGTACCACTGATGAAGGCCTACTACTGAACTGAAGATGGCAATATGGATAACACAATAAAGTATAGGATTTTTATTTGTTTACAGCTGCATATACTTTCGTTGTGTTTAAAAAAATTAAAATTAGGGTAGCATTTTACCCCACCTCATCAAAAGTATACAGCAATACCTAGATAGCATTCTGGAATGGCGTGGAGGTTATGGATGTTGGCCAATATCTAGGCCAATTCTCATTAGATATCATCCAAATATAGTTGCACCCATAGCCATCGGATTCCTTGTAGCTTCTGCATAAGCATTAGAAAATTGACCGCGTAAAAGAACTGTGTGACAGTGCAGCAGTAAAACAAATATAAACAACGAATCTGTACACTAATAAATCATTGCGGTTAATAAAGTAAATAACTTATCTTGTGTAACCGTATTTGCTAAAAGTAAACCCTGACCATCGTTGTAGCATATAGCCCAACCCGTTAGAATGGATCCGTTTTTTGCTACAGTCGTTTCTGAGGCAAAGCAGGCAACACGCCATGGCTGCTAGCACAACATCGTGCTGCCGTGCCAAGATACGCGCCGCTCTCAGACTTCATAATCCGTACGTCAAAAAATAACCAAACAACTACAAAGTACCAGGGGAAACTGGTCTGAACACACATAGATACGAATGTCATGAAAGATCATGTTCAGCTGAGATCATATATTTACATGCAAGCAAGCTTTGTGATTGAATGGCATGTCAGATAGGTAACAACTGATTGGATCATTTCGAATCTGACATGCCATTCAATCAACAAAGCTGGATTGCCATAACAGTAAAGCGCCCTTCCGAAAGTAAGGCTACTTCAAGCATTCACTGCATATCATTTTTAAGCATAAAAGGAGGGCTCAAATTTTTTTATTTATTTATTTATTTTTTTTTGTTTAACCCTCCCCAAAAATTGTTTGTGAGATAATAACTTGAGGCTCAGATTGTGCCAAATCATCATGAAAAGCTTTGCGCACCCGAAATGGCTGCAAACTTAGCAGTTTGCCCTGCCAAAACACAGGTAGCAACGGCCTTCATCAAACTTATAGCAATTCATCATTGCCTTTTATAACAAACACCACCAAGTGAGTATGCGAGAAAATCTCTGATTCAGAACTGGGATTGTAGAGCCGGACAACAAAGGAGGCAACACGCCATGGCTGCTAGCACAGTTTCGCGCTGCCGTGCCAAGATACGCATCGCTCTCAAACTTGACAATCCGTACATGGCATGACAACCAAGCCTGTTTCTAAACCAATCTTCATCACAACTCACGATCACATCTCCTTACCTGAAACGGAAAAAACAACTCGATGAAAAACATGAAAAGTGAGTAAGAAAAAGTGATGATAGGACAGTTAAACATAACAATTGGCTCAATTGCACAAATGACATGGATACGAATGTCATGAAAGATCATGTTTAGCTGAGATCATATATTTACATGCAAGCAAGCTTTGTGATCGAATGCCATGTCAGATAGGTAACAACTGATTGGATCATTTCGAACTTGATATGCCATTCAATCAACAAAGCTGGATTGCCATAACAGTAAAGCACCTTTCCGAAAGTAAAGTTACTTCAAGTATTTACTGCATATCATTTTTAAGCATGAAAGGACGGCTCAAATTTTGTTTTTTTTTCCTTTTTTTTTAAACCCTCCCCAAAAATCGTTTGTAAGATAATAACATGAGCCTCAGATTGTGCCAAATCATCATGAAAAGCTTTACGCACCCGAAATGGCTGCAAACTTAGCAGTCTGCCCCGCCAAAACACAGGTCGCAACGGCCTTCATCAAACTTATTACAATTCATCATTGCCTTTTATAACGAATACCACTGAATGAGTATGCGAGAAAATCTCTGATTCAGAACTGGGATCGTAGAGCCGGACAACAAAAGAGGCAACACGCCATGGCTGCTAGCACAGTATCGTGCTGCCGTGCCAAGATACGCATCGCTCTCAAACTTGACAATCCGTATGTGGCATGACAATCCATTCTGTTCCTAAACCAATCTTCATCACAACTCACGATCACATCTCCTTACCTGAAACGGAAAAAAACAACTCGATGAGAAACATGAAAAGTAAGTAAAAAATGAAAAACAACTGGTAATTTCCAGCTCTAAGTAAAATACTATTTGCAGCTTACAACTCATAGATTTTATTATAGTAACTTCCTTATTATACGAAACCCCAAACACCCCTAGTTTCATAAAAAGCCTAAAACCTAATCTAACACCCACATCTTATTACCCATTTCAAGAAAATCCCTAAATTATCTTACACAACTATATTAATCTATTTTCGCACAATAGTTGTAAACAATCTAAAGATAAATGAGGCCGAAAAACTACATGGCAACCAAATACAGTGCAATCAAAGCAATACAGCGTAAGCATCAAGCGCAAACAATCAGCAAACACACAAAAAAAAAGTAAAAAAAAAAACAGATCTAAACCTGGTTAGAACGGGAAGATCTTTCTCTTTACTTAAACACAACACCTCATTTAATTCGCAGATCTCTTTACTTCCGTTAATTAAACCTATTTTTTGTTTATATACAACACCCCATTTAACCCTCAATTGCACCTAAAAATAGAAATATACTGGCAAACCCTAACTAACTTATACAATACGCGAGAACCAAATACACTGCAATCAAAGTTATTCAGCATAAACATGAACCGCAAACAATAAGAAAACACATGAAAAAAAGAAGGAAAAAAAGAGATCTAAACCTGATTAGAAGGGGAAGGTATTTTTTTTTTTTTTTTTTTTTTTTTTTTTTTTAGATCTGATTTCACCCAACCCAAAGGCAAATGAGGCCAAAAGAAGACCAGGCCAAACTAATAACCACAAATCGAAAAGAAACACATACAACACGCATCTATAACAACATGTGCCACGCAAATCTCAGAACCAAAAACCATATCCAAAAAAGCAAGAGACAGCAATATAAACGTAATAAAGATAAAAGAAAGCGTGCAGTATACGCAGACCAAAGGTACGACTACAAAAAGTATCAGACCGTTTTACTTGCAACACTGAAACGTATATAGGAAATGGCAGACGGAAAACACCAGGCCAGTTCCGCATAGCACAACAATGACAGTTTCAAACGAAAAAGCCAATTTGATATAGGTTGCTTCAACCTGCCGTAACATTTCTTTATTAGGCTCAGACTTTAAAACCAAATAAGGTCAAAAAGATTTAGAGTCCGCCATGGCTGCAAAGAAACACGGTTGCATAATCATGCCATCCGGTCCTTGCCCCGCCAAGTTACGAATCCAATCTTCAACGTCAGCTTCATTTGTCTCAGAAAAGAATGGTTAATCATCATAGCCCTAGTTGAAGCAATGAAAGACGTTTTTGACCAAAATAAATGCAAAGAAAACTGGTTACCATCTAGACCAAATAAGGCTGGTAAAGATCGAAAAAAGAGGATGCGCCCACCATGGCTGCAAGTATAGTAACCTGCCCCGCCAAGATGTGGAGCATCTCACCTTTAATCCCCTTACCCCGTAGACTCATCGCAGCCTCTTGTATTCAATATTGCCATAATTCTTATGCCATTAAACTCACTGTGAATGCAATGAGCATATCGCGAAATGAAAATGAGAAAATTCCACGAATCTTTGTGAAGAGCTCGTGTGGT
This sequence comes from Artemisia annua, assembly GCA_014162995.1. Lineage (NCBI taxonomy): Eukaryota > Viridiplantae > Streptophyta > Magnoliopsida > Asterales > Asteraceae > Artemisia > Artemisia annua. The sequence goes on along the minus strand of LBNU01014190.1, from coordinate 15,600 downwards.
AGCGACGTAACATCAACCTATAAACCAAACACGGTATATGTTAAAAACTTTTAAAAACCACATAGAATCAAGACCTCATACAGAACCTGATTTCAGTTAACGCATCATTCAAATAATTATTATGAGCGTTCTTTCATGATGCTTCCCTAACAACAATCATTTCCAAATAATACCCAACGTATATGCTAGAATATCAGCTTAATTATCGTTGCTACTTATATAATAAACCCAAATGTCTCTTACATAATAATTAATGATTAATTTTTAAATCAAATTATTGGGGCTGTCATCAATACCTTTGGCCTCTTTATCAGTTAATGAAAACCATCTTAGAAAATGTTAAACAGAAGAATAAATACTTATGAAAGATGGAATGGATGACACACTTTGACGACAAATCAGGCAAGAGAACCAAGCTCAAGCAAAGGCAATTATAAAATCAATTGCTATTACCTGATAACACTAATACCAACATCAACCCCCAAAAATCAATCGTTAATCAAGAAAAAAGCTTCAAAATAAGCAGGAAAATTGAGGCTTATGAAATATAAGCCAAATTATCTCTACCTGAAAAAAAAAAAAAAAAAGCAACCTAACTCATGCATCTAACATCAACATATGAAATAAAACAACTTAACTCAACTTAGGTGATAGCCAACAGTGAAATCTAACACAATTGAAGTACCCCTAGAAACTGGAAACCCTAATTTACTCAAATTCGAATCAATCAGAAGTGTAACCCTAAAAATTGGAAACCCTAATTCAGTTAGATTATAGCCAACACTTAAATGTAACACAATTGAATTAATAAAGCACACATTAAACATCAGTAACATATGAACACGAAAAAAAAAATAAAAAAAAAGAAGCGCAAACCCAAACCTTATTACAAAGCCATTGTTTTCTCTTTTTTTTGGGGGTTTTTGACCACACAATCAGATGTATGAAGATAAGTAGGTTTATCTGAAGTAGGTGCACCCAAAACCAAGGATGTGGCCAAGAATGAGCAAGAAACTGTAGGAGGTACAAATGGGTGATCCCAAACCACAAATTTAATAAACAAATACCCATACTGTTCAATCAACAGTTCTCCTCCTCACAAAGCTACTGTAGATCCCCGAATGACATTTGGGTCGGAGCTGTCGGTCGGAGCAAAGATGGCCGGAGACGGATCAAGAAAAAAGGGAAAGTTTGTGAGTGTGGTTGCACAGAATCGGGTCACGAATAAAAGTTNTTTTTTTTTTTTTTTTCGGGTCTCCAATGGGTCGGTCCAAAAACAAACGGATAAGCAATTTGGGGGAACACTCCCCGCTTTTAGTATAGGGATATAATGGTGTTTATCAGCCTATTAGAGAAGTAATTCTCTTGGAAGGGATTTTGCTAATGGTTTTTGGTAATGGATGACGGTTTTAAGTTCGTATTATTTAAAAGAAGAGTGTATCTGGATATGTATATGAGGGAAAACACATTTATATTTTTTTGAAATTAAAAAGTTAAAATTGAGGCTCGAGGGTTTTGGTTGATGATATGTGTGCTTTATAAAGGGTTATAGATGGAACTATATCTAAGGGTATTTGAGTAAATTTTATCAAAAACTTTAGCCATTAGTGTGTGTGTTTGTGCACATTAGCAAAAGAATGCCGCTAAGCAACCGAAAATGGCGGTGTTCAACAGTTTGCCGCTTTATCCACTTCACATATTGGTAACTCCAAATGTCCAATGTAAAAGACCACTACATCCACATGGTGATGACGAGTAACTTGTAAAGATCTATAGTCACTTACGGCTATTGAGTGTCAAAAAGGATTTTTACCCATATTGCACTTTCACAATAGGTACATATTGTATCTCAAAGAATAACCTAGCTAAATAGGATCCAAATGTGTTTTCTTGCGTTAATAAGCTCCACTTAAAATTTTTGTTTTTGCACAAAATATTAACAGATACTCCCTCCGTCCCAATTTATTTGTCCACTTTTGACTTTTGAAGTCTTTCTTTCTCAATTTTGACCTTAAATTGTGTTGTTTGTGTTATATAATACTTGATGGAAGTTATACCCAATGAAAATACATTTAAAACTCAATCAATTCATATATTTTGCATCAAGTATTATACGACAAAAAAAAGAGTATTTGAGGTCAAAGTTGTAAAAGAAAGACTTCAAAAGTCAAAAGTGGACAAATAATTTGGGACGGAGGGAGTAGATTTTATCTCTGCAGTATTACTTTCTATAGTACATTTATGAATGTTGCTTCATGCCACTCTTTTATCTGCTAGCGGCACACCCACCAAGCAATGGTTGCTGTACTGTATGCATAAACTATGACTGCGGGATTGCTAGGGCAATCATTTTTTTGCTAAAGGCCCTGTTGAATGTACAGTACTAACGGTCGTTAGTTAACGGCCATTATCTACTAACGGTCGTTACTTTTTTTTTAATGCGACAACAGTCCTTGAGGTTTACCTTTTGTTACAAAATAGGTCACTTAGGGCCATACAGAATTTACTATTTACTTATCAGTCCTTCAGATTACATGTCCGTTACAAAGTTAGTCCTACTAACGGCCGTTACTTAACTTTGCAACGAAACGCCAACATAAGGACATTTTCCGTGACAAAACTAACAAAAAATTTAAGCAAATGGTCCTTGGGGTTATTAATCCGTTACATAGTTACGCCCTTGCACTTAGCGACGACTCGCAACAGAAATCAATAATTTTGTATTTAAATATCCCGCGGCGCAGCGAGGGGCTTCACACCTCCTGCACTATACAAAGAGTGATTGATATTTCTTAAAACTTAAAAAATGAGTAAAGTGGTTTGACAAAAAAATGTTGTGTTTAGTTTTTTAATTTGAATTTTTTGTTTTGAAATTAATACGATTTAACTTTGTTTTTAAGTGTCACGTGATTCCTTTTTTAATAATTCGATTACGTTTGAATAATTTTTATATACAATGCATATATCCTACTATATATAACTCAATCATTTTCATTATCCAGTATATGTAAAAAAAAGTTAGCAAATTTTAGAAAATGATGAAAATGATTGGTCGTTGTTAACCAATCTCTTAGCAACAATGAGACATTTTGAAAATTGTTATTTGAGTTAAATTATCGTATGCTACAACTTTTTTCAGCCTATACACTCTAATACACAAGGGATTGCATATTAAGTTATATGTATTTTTCTAACTTGCAATGAGTACTTTGGTACACCAACCAAAGTTAATAGAACCTGATAAAGTAAAACTTAAGCGACAACCATGGTTATCCAGTGTATGGATACAACTACGGTATGATATACACCCTAAAATGGCCAACTCATAATGAAAATTGCTATGGCATCATTTCATTCCCTGTTTGGTTTCGATTTCCTAAGCTTTCGGTTCATCTCTATCACAAGTCGTTACCTACGATTTGGGTGAAGATTTTGGATTTTGGCAAAAAGCGAACCAGATGAAATCATCAGTGCAAAAGGTTGTTACCCTCTTGTACAAATCCACAAACCATAATAAGTAGAAACAAGGATGCCAAATTCCAACCATAAATATCTGCAGCATTGTTATTGTTATTGTTATTGTTATTGTTATTGTTATTATTATTATTATTATTATTATTATTATTATTATTATTATTAATTTTTTTTTTTCTCCGGGTCTCCAATGGGTCGGTCCAAAAACAAACGGATAAGCAATTTGGGGGAACACTCCCCGCTTTTAGTATAGGGATATAATAGGTTTGTTGTATTAAATGAGCCAAATGACTATTTATACCAGTGAATTGTTCGTTTGGAAATTTCCCGAAGGGCGGGGGGCGCCCGACCCTCCGAAATTTTTTTTGCGATGTAGGGGGTATATAGTTTTCGTGTAGAAAAATTTCGGTATATTCGGTTTCGACCCCCCATTTTAATTGCGATGTAGGGGGTATATAGATCCCGACCCCCCACTGAAAATTGTCTAGCTTCGCCGCTGATTTATACTACTTCTAAAATATGCACACCGAGTATTTTACAGTATTTCTAAATGGAGCGTTGCATGGTCTTTTTAAATACGTAATTCTTTTACAATCGTTCATTAAAAATCAATAAGGGGCTTTCATAAAACTTCTTGATATCTTCTACACTCTTTCGTGACTCTTGATTAATCAAAATTAGTGTAGACAGAGTTTGATAGTTTTATAACAATTTTTTTTTAGAAAGGTAACATATTATAAAGAAACCAAAAGAGGAACAAAATGCAATACACGACGTTTCACCTCAATTAACAAGTTAATTAAAAGATGATAGTTTTATAACAATTAATACATACCAAAGTTATTATACTTTGTGTTTTTGTTTAATGTACTATTTTGATGATTTTTAGAATTATTGTATTATCAAAACTTGCCACTAAGGTCATTGTAGTATCAAAATTTGTTAACTAAGTTTTTGTACTTTGTATTCTTTTTCGATTGTATCAACGAACTATTTCTATAGTTTTATAAAAGAAAATTTATGATTCATTTCGGTACCCAAATACCTGATATCATCTGGTTACTATGTTAAAAGTGTCAAAATCACGTGTCATGTCATACAATACGTCATTTTTAAACTCATTTTTTATAAGTTATTTTATTTTTAATTTTTTTTTTCTTGAAATCCTTACGTTTTTTCGTATTCAAAGAAGAAAATAACTTTTTGCTTTTGATTTGTCGTATGTCTTGTCTCACAAATATATATTGATTACATCTTTTTACGTTAACCTTTAGATAAAGAGTATTTGCCAGCGTAGATGAAAAGTGACAAAACACTACAATATTTAAGTTAACAACTAAAATACAATGACTTGTTTTTGTCTATCAACCCATCTCATTCAGGATGTAGACAATATGCACTTCTTTGACACAAAACACAACACATAGCATTTTTCGGAAAAATAAAATTAAATTCGGAAAAACATTAAATTGCGAAACATACAAAATTCAAAGGGACCATATACGCACAGATTTTATTGGTTTCACAAAATTCAAATCATTTTGAATATTTAGACAAAGGTGAAAAGAACAACTCAATGTGAATGATACGATTTTTTTTACACCGTGGCCAGCAAGGTCTGTACTTATTCTATGAGAAAAATAAATGATGATTAAAGTGCCTAGGCTTTTTGTTTAATTTTCAAATTGCGTATGCTCTACGAATCTTTCTATACACGGCGGCGGATCCAGAACTCTAAGTCACAAGGTGCATAATTTTTTTAACGAGCATAAAAGAAATAAAAATAAACTAAAAGGTATGATTTTATTAACACGGGTAAACAAACTAAGAAGATGTCTATTTTTTTTGACATATTAATTAACTAATTAAACAAGACATGCATGAATTTGTGTGACACAGAATTTCATAACCATGTTCATTAAAAAAAAAAAAAATAGTACTTTTAACGAAAATTTACACTGAACAGCGACAATCAAATTTCTATGAACCCTGTAAAACCTCCTAGGTCCGAAAAAGACACAAGTATACATGTATTGTACAGACGTATGATTTCATTTGGTGATGGGAATGTTACCGACATTCATTTCGGTCTTCATTTTTATTTATCTCATGTTTAATATTTTATTATTATTTGGAAACATATGTCACAATCATATTTTTATTATATTAATGCTTTTGAATGTGAGTTTGTCTCGACTTTAATATGTTGTTTTAAATCAATTTTGTGGTTTCGAACCACCCTATTCGAAACAAAAGCTTGTCGAAATATTGATGTATCGTGTCAAAGTAATTTGCAGGTTTAAACCATTTAACTTACAGGAAAACAGACCATATGGTAGAACTCACCGACTAATTTCACGACCAATATGAAATAACTTATATAAAACGAGTACGTTAAAAGTTATATACTATCTATAAAGAAAAAACTTTTCTTTTTTCTTCAAACTCGAAAACTTAAAAAATTAGTAAAGTTTTTTTCTCGCAATGACTCAAACTGAACCTGTAACTATAAGTTCACAAGTATAATTATTTGGCGCTATACACTGTAGTTATGCACGAGGTTTGTAACACTTACTAGAAACCAGACTCAAAGCATGCGTATGAGGTTGTACCTCCATAAAAAATAATGGCACTGGGACACCATCATCAACTGTTACTTTCAACAATTATTGCTGTTGATGATGAAAAGAAGACCCAACCAGAATGTGTAAATGATAGAATGAGACTGAGTTAGACTGTAAATTTTAGGGTTATTAGACACAAAAGTTACTAAAGATTGCCAAAAAGTGCGATTTGGTTACTAAAGTTTTTTTGGTTACAAAGAGGTTACTCAAGTTTGGTCACCGGTTATATAAGTTACTCTGTATGTTTTAACCTTCTACTACAAGTTTTTCTTTTCCGTTAATTTCAAAAATGGTCCCTCAGACTAACTGTCGTTAGTTTTTTCCGTTAGCTAACGGCAGTTTGCAACAAACATTTGCAGTGTTAGTCCTTTATCCTAACGACCGTTTATACTTAACTCAAAATTTAGTTTTCATACATTTTTGTCCGTTTTTCTTACGTTTTTTTACCCTTTTTTATGGGTTTTCCGTTTTCATACGTTTTTATACGTTTTCGTTCGTTTATACGTTTTCGCCCATTTTCTTACACTTTCATCCGTTTTTCTTACGTTTTAACCGTTTTTCTTACGTTTTTTTCCGTTTTTCTTACGTTTTTTCCGCTTTTATATGTTTTGTCCGTTTTTATACCTTTTCACCCAGTTTATTACGTTTTCATATGTTTTTCTTACGTTTTTATATGCTTTTCTTACTTTTTTTTGTTTTCAGACTTTTTTTTTTTCTGTTTTTCATACGTTTTTTCCGTTTTCATACGTTTTTGTTTGTTTTTACACGTTTTCACACATTTTTATACACTTTTTATACACGTTTTTTTACACATTTTTATATACGTATAAAACATAATAAGTATAAAACATACAAACGTATAAAACATACAAAGGTGTAGAAAAACGTAAAACTAGTATGAAAACGTAAAAAGACATATGAAACGTACACAAGCGTATAAATGCGCACACAAATGTAATAAAAAAATTATGAAAGCCTATGAAAACGTATGAAAATATACGAAAAACAGATGAAAACGTACAGAAATGGACAAAAACGTACGAAACTGGAGATAAACGTACGACAAGAGAGAAAAACGTACATAAACGTATAAAAACATATAGAAATGTAGGAAAATATACAAAGATATGCGAAGGAGAAAAATGTAAAAATAAAAAAATAATAATAATAAAAATTACAAAAAAAAAAAAAAAAAAAAAAAAAAAAAAAAAAAAAAAAAAAAAAAAAAAAAAAAAAAAAAAAAAAAAAAAAAAAACCATAGTAACTTTTTGTTAAGGTTCAGTAACCTATTTAATAAACCCGTAAACTTTAGTAACTTCCTTGTAACATTTTAAACTATGGTGCTGACGTGGACAAGGGGAACCGGTAATCAGCCGGTTGCCCACCCTCGCAGTAACATTTATGTAACATTTTTAATCTTTGAGTAACCAAATGACAAACCCGTTTACTTAAGTTACCTCTTTGTAACCAAAAAAACAATAGTAACTAAATCACATTTTTTGGCAAACTTTATTAACTTTTGTGTCTAATAACCCTAAATTTTATCTAAAAGTTTGTACAATGTATTCCAAAAACTTGCATAACAATAAAAACATTTTCCAAGTTCAAGTTAGTTTATAAGAACAGTTTAATTTAAAGTATCACAAAAAGCCTAGTTGGTTCACGGACCATATCTGGTCGCCGGAAGATAACACCCGTTGTTAGTTGATCTAAAACATGATGGTCCATAATTATTAGCCATGGTTCATGTCTGTTGTGAACCCTTAGACAGCTACATAGGATGTCGAAGGAAATGACATCACACCAGAAGATGCAACATACATACGACTTCTTACAAAATCATGCAACATATACTGGTACCGAAAGTATGTTGCATCGTTTGATATTGCATTGTTCGTTAAAAATTGTAAGTATGCTAAAAATTGGACTGGTAACAAACTGAAAGTACATAGCGTTCCCCATAGTTATCACTAAGAAACTGAAAGTACATACCGAAAGTATGTTGCATCGATTGATATTGCATTTTTCGTTAAAAATTGTAAGTATGCTAAAGAATGGACTGGTAACAAACTGAAAGTACATAGCGGTTCCCCACAGTTATCACTAAGAAAGAAGCTTATATACATTCGTTTATTAACATATGGCTTGAAGTTTATACATATGTACTTAGAAATGTAAAATCATGTCCTACATGAATTTACATCGAAATACAGAACTCCAAGTTAATTCTATATACAATTTATATTCAAGGATACGCAGGGTTAATTAGGCTCGTACATCAGCCATTAAAGACGTTTAAGGTTTGGTTGAATTATGAGTACGTACAAATCACAACCAAATTAATATCAAGGCGATGGACCTCCCAAGTACTGAATCCACTCTTCCGGGGTCCCCTTTCTCATTTTCAGCATCTTTATCGCGGTGTTTGTTAAAGGTATGGCAATTATATCATAGTCTTTTGGAGCCTGCAGTACCAAATTCATACCATCATTACTAGTTATCGCATAGTATAGAGACTATAAAAAAAGAGATTTGTGTGCTTATCTACTTATTTTCTAAGCAAAAGAGCACTTCTAAGTGTTTGAATGAAAATGTTTATCAGTTTATTCTAAGTACTTATAAGAAATTTTAATCAAGCAATCCCAAACATCCCCATAATCAAATAACATGTTTTCACAAAATGCTTTAAATTCAAAACGAGTACATATTAAAAAACCTAAAGAATACCTTTGGTGCCTTATGCAGCTTCATGTTTGCTTCCTCGGGTGTTTTATGACCTTTCTTAGAGTTGCAACTTAAACAAGCGGTAACCTGTGAAAGGAGATTAAATGCATCAGCATTTCTTTAAAATGATCTTAGATCACAATATGAAATTGTCTTTACCAGATTATCCCATTTCCATTCCCCACCTCGCGACAAAGGTAACACATGGTCAATAGTTAAGTTCACAGGAGAGGAACAATACCTGTCGATTATAGAAATAACAGTTCAGACTTCAGACTACAAATTGCATTTGGATATTACTTGGACACGGTAAGTACTTATTTGCAGCTTCTTGAATTTGTTGCATTAAGATTCCAAGTCATACTTTAATGTGCAATTCTATTCCAAGTTATACTAGTGAATATGTTATTAAACTTATAAACTTTGTGATACGATAAACATCATTAGCAGAGTACTCACTGGCAAGAAAAATTGTCACGAGCCAATATGTTCTTTCGACTAAGTGTACTTATAGTTCTTCTTCTCTTAACAACTTGAAGCAAATGTGGAACCTGAGAGACCATATATATACACATTGATCATTCATCAAGACAGATATAGGAACTAAAAAATATGGTGGTATGAATTGTATTACCCTTAAAACAGCCGGTATGTAAAAGGATCCATTGGGTGAGTTCACAGTTTGATCATAATATTCAAGAACATCCGCCTGTATTAACGTAACTTCACAGATTTTAGAGACAACTTAATCTATGAGCTCGAGATAATTAGATGTGTCCATACGTCTAACCTTTTCCATGAATTCCAAACAGATGGCACGTTTCCAGCAGACGACATTTATAGGTCTAACACAACAATCACAATCAGATACAGTCATAGGTAGTACTTCAAACATGTATAGTCTCAAATAATGAAGAACAGATAGAGTTATAGTAAACAATTAATTTATAAGACAGTTCCAAGAACAAAATAACGCATCTTAAACTGCTCTATCAGTGTATGTAATTTTAGTTTTATTACACGACAAATTGAACATCTTAAAACAGCAACAACTTTTGATCCACTTTGATTTATTAGACATGTGTTACATTGTTGGCGCATATTGCTTACGCCGGTTTGACCCACCCTACGCCCAAAACTCCAAAAGCCTTAATTTAGGCATTTAGCCCGACTTTGGCTTGAATATCTATATTCATGTTTGGTTATATACATTATGTTCTGTTTTTCCTGTCTATATTTAGGCTGTTATTTGGATCATCTCTACTGTCAAGGATTTTACTGTCAAGTCATGCCACATTAGTATTCTATGCAAACTTACATGTAAAATGGTATAGACTTCATCAAGTTCATAATATCTCTTCTAACTCTTTTAACATCATATAATCGGTTAATTGACAGTTGGACTCACTCAATCTTCTCCCGTGTCAATGAATACACACAAACCTCATTTCTCTATAATATATGGAGTTATGGACTAGGTGATCCGATCGATAGTTCATGTGGATGGACTCGGTATCACTAGACGACGGCCATAGCTCTTGATTAGAGGCACTCTTACTAGCATTAATAGTTGATTCTGAATTTTTAAACTTTTGACGTGCTTAAATAATAAAAATATGAGCAATTTCAACTATTAATACACATATGTTTCAAAAGGAAACTATTACTACACATCGAAAACTGGGTTGACCCGGGACGCTTCAAACCCGGAGGGTTGACCCTTTTTTCGACCCAACTCGTCGGGTTGACCCAGTTGATATTGACCCATTTTTCGACCGGAACGGTTCGACCAGTTAAACCACCCGGGTCGAACCGGGTGTTAAAAAAACATTATGTTTTATCCCCAAATCATCAAACTTTTATTATTTTTCGTTTATAACACATAAACTTTTTTTTATCACTAAAACTATATACCGCTACAAAATCTCGTTGCCATGCAATGGTACTCATCTAGTAATTAGAAAAATGTCAAAAAAAGTGTGTAATTTTACTAATTTCGACATCCTTAAGTCACAATTATATCTTACTAAGAGTAAAGTAAAAAAAATCACAAATCACAAACCTGTACGAAATATCCAAAATCAAACCTCGAAAACAAGACAGGTCATCACTTTCATAATCAGGATCACCCAACAAACCATCATAAATAGCTTCTTGATCTAGGATCGCATCCGTTTCATTTTCATTCACACTTTTCGACCTACGACTAGAAGCCGATGCAAAGACACGGGTATTTCTAGTGATCTTATTGCAGTTATAACTACTTAACCTCGTGATCTTACGTGATAATCTTAGTCCCATCACGTCTTTTGGCTCAAATTTTTGTGACATTTCATCAACCATGAAGATCGGTTTCAAGCGATGTAACGCGGTGAATTCTGCCATTAATCTAGATCAAATTTGAGGTGATCTATGAACAGAAGTAAAGTGTTGAAATTTCAGTTTTGTGAGTGATTGAGTTGTGAAAGTTTTGTATATATTGATTTTACGTGAAAAAACTGTTGCCACATATTCCCTCGTCATGACTTTTAAATATCTTTGGACTTAAGATGTGAAATTACTATATTGTCCTTGTTATACCACATATGTAACATGTGGAAATATGTCAATCACTAAAAACATCGGTGGAACCAAACCAAGGAGTTTAGGGTCCGTTTGGTTTGTAGATGGGTTTGATTAGGATTTGGATTTAAATGTATAGTTGTAGATTTGGATTTTGATTAGGAGAGAGAAAATACAATTAAATAATATATTGTTTATATTTTAAATGAATAAAAAATTAAAAATATTGTTTTTTTTAAATAGATAAAAAGATTATTAGTGGTAGATAATTAAAATGGGCCCACATGAAAATAAAAGAAAATGTAAAAGTAGAGGAGGTGGTTGGGAATTCAACACACCCTCAAACTTGGTTTTCATCCCCAATTGTGGGGGCCACTCACACATACCAAACAACTCTTTTAGGCATCATGCCCAAATCCAAACCCCACAACCCCTAACCAAACGGGCCCTTAGTACTAGTACTTTAGTGACTTTAGTGGTTTTACGTCCAGTCAGGTTAAAATTTTGTGGAGTTTGAGTTTGAAGTTCGATACTTGACACAAGTCCTGGTTTCCGAACTCGACCTGAGTATTTGCGTTAATATAAATTTGTAATAGGATTAACCAGAGTAATATAAATCGGATTAACCATAGTAATATTACCAGAGTAATTTAATGCAATTGAGATATATGTGATGTTTTTAAAGCTTTAAGAAATTTATGTGTAGTGGAAATAGGTTTATATAATCAAAATGTTTAAGAATTAATCACATGAATCAATTATATAGTGGATGCCCTAAACACACTTCAATAGAATCCATGTGTTCATTATTAAAGTAGAATCTAAGCTCAACGGTAATGATAACTGAAAATATTGTGGTCACTCCCGCCACATCAGCTTTCTCTCTATAAGACTACACCCAACTACAATTTGTTAATAAAGCGACCGCAACCACAAAAAACATTAAATAATAATAATAATAATAATAATAATAATAATAATAATAATAATAATAATAATAATAATACCTACACACACAAAACGAATTGAAACTTTCGGTTGGCAGGCCAACCATAACTTTGAGACCGGTTGGGGTTCGGTTGGGCTAATAAGGATAACGCGGTCAAGTATTTAGTTTGGGGTGGCAACCGAGCCATGAGCATCAGCGTAAGTGTGACAATTACAAGTTAACATTAATATCAATTTCTTTCGGTTATTGACATCAATATATGTGAAATGAAGGGAATTTTGAAATGAATGTTAATATTGATACCCAACGTCTTCATTTCTTAACGTCAGCAGTCCTTTCTATAAACATCCGTTAGCATCCAGTGTTATGTCACATGTATCACGAGGGCAATTTTGTTAAATTACACATCATCTCAACACCTTAATATACTCATAGATTTTTCTTTTCTTTTTTCCTTTTTACTAACAACACAAAATCAAAAAAATACACAAATTAATACTATTATAGATAATATATACTTAAAAACCAATCCTCATTCTAAAGTTTCCAGCAAACCCATTTCATCATTCAAAATTAAATCATCAAAACTATCATATAAATCCAAACCTAAAAATTTAATGGGCAATTTCATTTATATCCTTACAAAATTTCAATATTACGTCAATATCCTTGCAAATTTTCTAATTACAACGTCTTTTTAAACCTCACAAAATACTCATTTATATCCAAATATATAATTTGACAATGATAAATTAGTTTTAATATTCAAAAATATAGTCCAAATATTAATAAACAAATAAAAGTACAATATTACCCTTCTTCCAAAATGAAACAAACTCATCTGATACTTTTATCAATGATATGCAACGTAATTTCAACTCGTATAATTTGACAATCTCATTTTCTTCTTTTTATCACCTAATATAGAGGTTAATTATCGGTTCCAACAAGGTTCGTATTTTGTGAGGTTTTATTTAATTCTTTATTTGGGATAAACAAGCCCCATTTATTAATGTTACAACACGCTCGATATTTTTGGTCACCAAGTTGAAATTTTTTTAAGTCACGTTCAGCAAAAGCAAATATCAAATTTTCAAATTTCATTTCAAATTCAAAACGGGTTTAGGATTTTTTTTAAAACATTAAAGGCAAGGTATGTTTAATTCTATTTCTGAAACCAATAATATATTGTTGTATTGTTCTTTTTTAAAGTGGTGAACAAAAATCCTTAATTGATGTTGATGATTGCGAGTTGGAATGAAAGAGGAAGAAGAGTAAAATGGTAATATGCATTATTAATCAATATCAGTATAGTAAAATTTGATTAAAATGTTAACTTCGGTAAATATGTGTAATTTTAATGTTTGAAAGGATATTGATGTAATATTTATATTTGTAAGAATATTAATTAATTTCAATTTTTTAAAGAATATTGATGAAATTTTCTAAAAAATTAATTAGAAGAAAAAAGTTGAGACCATAATCATAACCATTCAATCAAGAAACTTTGATTCTTTTCTTTATACCAAGTTTATAAACATGATAAACATCAAAACGCACAAAACCAACAACAAAATCAACAACCACATCAACGTCACCGGCATCATGCGCAGCCACTTGCAACACCATCCTAAATAAGTATTTAGGATGCAAAACATTGAAAATAGCTTGAAGCCTTTAAGGAAAAAATTTGCTTTAATGGTGAATAAAAGTGAGGATCTAATTGGAGAAGATGAAATAATTCAACTAAAGAACGAAGAAATCAACTTTTGTCCAGTTTTGGGATAGAGTCACGTAAGGTGCAAAGTAAAAAAAAAATAAAAAAAAAATAAAAAAAAATACTTACTTTTCTTAATTTTTTTTTTTACTTACCTTCCGAGCCTTTTTTATTTTCATATTTTATTTTGTACTTTTAATTTATTTAAATATGGCTCATAGACTTACAACGAATAACACAAATAATGTTACTAACTTCTAGCCTCACTATTAAGCAAGTCTAATTAACTTGGAATTTTAGCGTTTATAATTTCATTAAATGATTGCAAATTTTTTAACATATTGATTATTGAATTAAAATTCTTAAGTTAACAAATGGCACTTTTTTCGTTCTAAATCAGGCTCCCTCTCCCAAATGGGTTGGTTTTCCACCGGTGGATTGTTCACCGGTTGATCCGGTTGTTGTTGGACAACCGGTGGATTGGGCACCGGTTCATATTCCGGTGTGAATACCCGAAAGATGTTTGAAACGTTATACCGTCGTCTCATGTTCGGTAACACTGAAAAAGATACAGATTCTCAAGCAGAAAGTTTTCGATGACAAGAGCAAGTGTTTGCACGACTTGTTGTTACGCACATGTTCTTGAATCAATCATTAAGAGGAATCGTCTAAAGTTGAAATGACGGCGCAAAGTGTGAAGGATGTATCAGCGGAAGCAACTGATTCGGGCAAAAACATTCCATTACCAGATGGCGAGGTCGGGTGTGTTACTCTAGTTTGAGATTGACAATAATATTCTATTCTCATTATTATTATTATTATTATTTTAAGTAATAAATTTTGTGTTTTGCTGGGTTGTGGTTAAAACCATAATTCTCCTCTACATTATTGAAAAATGTGGATATGCTTCAAAACTTGATTGCGATTATTGGGTGAATCGTTTATTACAACCAATTTCTGTAATGTAGACTTTTCAGCAACAACCTTAATGCAGTTGTTAGCAAAACCCATAATTTTATAACAAATTTTAATAAAGTCGTTGAATTTACTTTTAATTATTAATTAATTTTACTATATGTTTTGACTAAATATTTTTATTTATTTTTTGCTATTAGACAAGGTGTGTGTCTGGTTATCAGACGTTTGGGAGTGGTTTGATGATGAAACAATTTTTTGATACTGGTGCTAGGTGAATACTTGTCATCTGCTTTTTTAAATAAGTTTATAGTCTCAAAAAGTAGTCTCAATTAACAATTATAATCTTATTGCTAACTTATAGGGAGTGGGATAGTATTGGGTGGTGGCTATCACTAAGTTATGATATCTACAAGCACCAGGGAATTGATAGGTTCCCGTTGGGAGCTAATCAATTCGCTTATACAATCAATTTACCAGGGTTGGTTCACGGTTCAGCCGATGCATGGATAGAAAATAAAAGTCTTTGGGTTAATGCACTATTATGAAGAAAGGAAAGACACGGCTTCTTGAGTATGAGTTATTGCTTCCGAAAGGGAACTATTCTAGATATACAATTAGAGTCGTACACTACA
>LBNU01014188.1:79804-90089 GCA_014162995.1 Artemisia annua | reverse complement strand
CTATTGATCATTAGAAATTATATAACACCGAAAGTCCTCCAGTTAATCGTGAGAAATTAATATCCCAACCAATTGAACGAAGAACACAGCTTAACAGACGATATATCATTGACCATTCAATAATTCATATCAAAATATGAAGTCTACACACCTTGTCAACAGAAGTGTTCTGTCTCAGCTACAATATTACAGCAGTCCCGTATCACTTTGTCGAACTTATCACGCCTTCCTTTGTACAGATAATTCACAACTCACAACCACCAAATAACTAACAGGAATTAGCATTGAAGCTTAAATTTTAACAGGTAATAACTGTTGAAAAGTAATAATGAAATAAATATATACCAGTGTTCTCCAATGGTGCTAAGATCTTAAGATGCAGTACGGGGCAAACTCAGCCGATGGCATACCGAACTATGGCTTCATATTCCTGATTCTTGGTATCCAAGATGCTCACTATCGATGGTCCATCAACTTCATCTCAAAAATCAGCAATCTTGGTCTTGATCTGACCAATTTCACTCAACAATTAATTCACATGATCCCTAGAACTTAATCCCAAAATATCAAAGTAATAAGCCAAACCGACCAAAAAATGACAGCAGCAGCAAAACCATATCATAACATTGCATACCAATATAAGTACATAAAAATAGTTATTTCATTTATACATATTCAATATATATCAAAGAGCAAAACAAATACCAGTGAAATAAAAAGATCTTTCTTTTTCCTTCTGGAAAAAAACGCAGTCTTCTATAACAGTTACTTAAGCGTTCAAGTAGATGCAACTGTATACAGATTATACCAGATTTTGCAGAAGCCATTAGAAACTACTTTTTCACAAAAAACGCAATAAGAACTTTGTAAACTGATAAGAAAAAAACAGTATAAACGTCGATCGGATTTAAGACCTTTGGCTGTTGCTAATTGATTTAAACCTATATTTTTCCACCAAACAGACATTTAAACCTATTTTTTTCCTTAGTACCAAACCATATCTTTAATTAAAAATAAAAATCCACACTCAAACTGTCAAACACTTTGCACTAGCTGATTGTTATTTTAACCTAAAATACAGCTTCAAATGATTACACACATCTCGTCAACAATTCAGTCATTCAGGTTAAAAAAAAAATTAAAATGTTAACCAACAAAATACACAAACAAGACATAATGCATCATTTAAAACATGAAACTTAACAATATACATAAATAAAAACAAACAAAAATACACATATATCATAACAAACAAAACACAACAAATAGAGTACAATAAACAATTTAAGCAAAACACTAAAGCAAAATACAAAAACATCAAACATAATACTAACAAAATACACAATCATATAACATAGCACAAATCCCTGTTTTTATTTTTTTTTTTTTTTTTTTTTTTTTTTTTTTACATTTTTATCCCTACTTTTCTTTAATCTTTCAACAGTAAACAAGGGTAAAATTATCAATAACTAGTCTCTCTTTTTCTTCTAAAAAGTACAATAAAATCTATCATCAATAATAAATCTACACTCAACATACTAAACAACATATAAAACATAAATATCAACCAACAAACTATAATGACCTTTATTTGCGGCCACACAGACTCAAACCAGGTAAAACGACAAAACACAAAACAATAAAAAAAAGAGATAAAAAAAACATACTAGGAGATTCAAACATGAAAGTAACAGAATCACCACCATCATCAGCCTTAATAGTAACAATATCATCATTCCCCCCACATTTCAACATCTTACTCATATTCCCTATATTCATCCCCATGCTCATATTCCTATCGCATCTGTAATGCTCAAACCCTTCTGATCTCAGCAGCAGTGACACCAATGCCACGTGGCTTGAATCCATTGCCTGCAGCGAGAACCCTGTTGCTGAGCAGTCAAAGTTTGCGTCGTTGACCAGGTCTTTTATGGACTCCATTACCTTTTTTAGGAGGCTGCCTTGTACTAGCCTTAGTTCCAACATTTTGTTAACTGCGTGTGTGTGTTTTTACTGTGTGTTTTTGGTGTGTGTGTGTGTTTGTGTGAGAAGTGAGATGTGGAAAGTGGGGGTGATGGGGTAGTAGATGGGTTTTTGGCGGGAAGGGTTTGGGTTTTTGGCGCCAAAAATGGTGTGAAACGGTGTCGTTTTTGTGTGATGGGTTTAAAGTGGGCCGAGTTTTGAGGGTTTTGGGGAATTGATAAGATTTAAGGGAATTAATTGATAAGATTAACAGGAGAGTTATATTAAATACTCCCTCCGTCCCATATTAAATGTCCACAATAAAATATTTAGGTGTCCCAAATTAAGTGTTCACTTGTACCTTTTAACCAATAAGATGAGACTTTAGTGGGTAATATTTATATTTGATTGATGGAGAGTTTAATTAGTGGAATCTCCTAAAACTTTGTGCATTATGAAAGTGGACACTTAATATGGGACGGAGGGAGTACCAAACTTTTCTTACATACCAATGGATTCATCCTCACCATTCATCTAAAACGAAATCAATGGTTGAGATTAAAAGCATTTTAATATTTTACTCATTTTTTATAATTTAAATATTTTTTAAACCGTTAATCGTTAAGCGAAAATAATTACACCATAGCGAAGAGCATTTAATTATCTTTCTATAAACGAGTACTTTGATATACTTTCGACAAAAAAAAATTTCGTTTTTTTCACGTTTTTTTTCGTGGCCGAAAAAATCATATATGATATTATATATCATATATGATATATCATATGTAATTTTTTCGGCAACGAAAAAAAACGTGAAAAAAACAAAAAAAAAATTTTGTCGAAAATATATCAAAGTGCTTATTTATAGAAAGATAATTAAATGTTCGTCGTAACGGTATATTTTTTTTCGCTTAATGATTAACGGTTTGAAAGATATTAATATTTGAAAAAAAAAAATAAATAAATAAATAAATAAAATAAAATATGAAAGTGAGTTTTTTAAATTGTTGAGATTAATCTCATCCATTAGATCAAATAAAGATGGAGGGTGCCTTGGTTTGTAAAAAACGTTTGGTCCTCAAATGATATTAAATCTAAGATTAAAGTTAATTAGGTTTAGTTGTTTAGATTAATAAAAAGAAGTTGAAATGAATACTAGAATATTCACGTTTCTACATTAAAATTGTCGCCAACCGACGTTTTAGAGGGAACTTGGACTTTATAAACATTTTGTTGAAAACATCTCATGAGCAGACGATGCTAGGCTACAAACCTTTTGATGTTACTTGATTCTTATTTTTTTTAATTGATCATTTCTTTTATTTATAGTGATTATGATTCATGTTTCATTCAAGTTCAATCACCTTAGCATTAGGCATTAAAGCAGTGGCGGAGCTAGAAAAAATTTTGTGGGAGGGCCGAAACAATTTTTTTCTCGAAAATACATAAGATGGGAGGGCCGAGGTGAAACAAAAAAAATTTTAACACATGAAATCGCGAAAAATTACATTAACGAGCTTAGGCCTAGGGGGCCGGGACAATTTCCGGTCCTCACTAAGCTCCGCCCCTGCATTAAAGGTAGATATAACTCAAGCAAATTATGTCAAGCATATCAATTTTCTCTGAAATGCACCTGATCTTAATTTTTTGTGTTACGAGTTTTCTTAATTTTTAATAGAATGCACATCATGACTTTTGGTTATGAATCCGCCACCGCAAACAAATCAATTTATCTTAAGATTAGAGGTAAATGCTACTTACAAAAAAAAAAAATAATAAATAAACAAATAAATAAATAAATAAACTTTACCTATGCTAGAATTTAGATTGACACATTACATTTGACCCGATATAGGCAAATTACCGAAACAAGTTATATAAAATAACAAATTTGTTGATACATGGTATATAAAGTTTTGTTTCACCTAAAAAGGTTACATAAGCTCATTTTTTGCTAAACAAGGACTATGAGATCCGAATTATAAGTTACTCGTATAACAAACAAATAATTTATTCCACTCATTTTTTGGGCTAAATCTATACTTATGTTATCACTTTTGAAGTGAGGAAGTTTTACATACCCTGCATTTGTTATGTACATTTCTTGTGAATTTGCCTGTATATAAATCAAACCGACAAGACGAAAGGCTTGTGTCCCAAGGGTATCTCTTGTTGTGTGAAAAACTCCCCAACCAAATGGTTAGGACATGTAAGATAGTTTGTGTGGTTATATATTGTGAGATAGTTATTTGCCGTTTATAAAAATAAATAAATACTAAATAAAAAATATATATAAAAAATCAAACCAACAATTTTACTGAAATGAATTCATATAGATAAGATTTTGCTTATGTGTGTGAAGAATTAGAGACCACAGCTCAAACTTGAAGTTCACTTGAAAGTGTTCAAAAGTGTGCATTTTTTTTAATTTTTATCAACTCAAACCAATGTACAGTAACAAGACTTTCAAATTCTCACATATGTGTTGTATCTTTCAAAAACGGTATGCTACAAGTCTATATACAAATGGTGTACATATCAATATTTTTTCTTTTCATACACCAAAACAGTTTAACTTTCTACTTCTGGTGTGATGACGGGATTCGGAAGCTTAAAAAGTCGCGTTCTGATAAAAGGGCCGACTAATATATCCATGCGGCTGCTGATCACCGCCTTAATATGGTACCCTTTCTCTTGCATGATTGCCATTTGTTTTAAGAAATAGTCACGGGTGTCCATTTTTGTCTCCTCATCTGATCTGCATCACATAAGTCCACATCACAATAATCTGTTAGTCGGAAAGAAGGCTATCAAAGGTTTTTGGCTTAGGATTGAAAAACGCAGGGGTGATTAGCTAGATGTGCGCTTTTCTTAAGAAATAATGATATATAATCTATAAAATGTTGGATCTGTTAATTAAGAATTTAAAACGGATCATTATGACTTCAAATCACAAAATTTTGATAACCCAATCCAAAGCACAAGTCCAAACACCCCTTTTGATGAAATGAGATTCGCTGGCCAAAAAAAGTACTTTACTCTATAATGATACCTCATGATCAATTCAGACCAACCTCCACATCCAGCTGCTACAAGCTTATCAATGACCACACCTCTTTGTTTCTCATGCTCCCTTGACAATAAAACCAGGGACCATCCACCATACCAGAGTTTCATGTACATTTGCACAAGAAACACATGCTTAAGATGTTTTGCCTCTTTAACACCATCATCATGACCATAATGACGGAAACTGCATCATCAAAAACACATTTAGCCATTGCCTATTTGGCTATTTATATTTGATATTTTTGCACTTTTCGGATTGTCCAAAATGGCAAGTTGCACATAATCATAAATTTATTTTCAATCAATATATTTTAGAGAACATACTTTCAAAAGCAGAGTTACTTACAATTCGCCCTTACCAAAAAGAGTTTAAAGATGATTACCGATGAAACAATGGTCTAGTATACAAGGAACCCGAGGATAACAAGTCATCTATGTCAACTAACACCACATCTCGACCACCAACAACTTGTGTAACATTCTTGAAGTAATCCTCAACGAGTGATCCCATGGTACTCAAATCCCTCAGGTAATGACCATCTTTAATATACTTGATGGCCACATCCTTACAGATTTCAGGCAAATAATACGATTCAAAGTTATTAAGCTCAGCGTGTAGATAGGCCATTTTGCAATAATCATAGTGATCATTATCAAAATACTCGACTGATCTTAATTTACCGGGTGGAATGCCCTTTACCCAAAAAAAAAAAATACTCGACTGATCTCAACAGTTTAATATCTCCAGAGTTGCGACTTTCACATGATTGTAACATCACGACTAATGATATCAATATAGTCATCAATAAGACCCCGACTGTCACAAGTGCACCAATGAATATAGTTGCAGCATACGACGTCATATAGATCACAGACTCCAACCTAAATTCGCTTCCCATATCTACATGATTCACAGTTTGATAATAAACTAATTACCATATTCAACAAAATGGATGATCTTTCATTTTCATATTAGAAATAGTAAGCATACCAGATTCTTCACCACTTGATAGGCTCGCAGAATACTCCCTTTCCATCGCATGGCCATACTCTGACATTTCAAGACGAAATTTCTGAAGAAATCGAAAAAAAATTTAAGTTGGATAGATGGTTTTTAATGAATCAAAGTTAATATGTTTCTTGCAGGATCACCCAACCACTATAATGTTAAAAATGAATCCCATGTTGACCGACAACTCACAAGTCACAACATGTGTGTCGATATCATTTAACATTTTTGTGTTTGATCACATAATAATATGATACTTGTTAAAGGATTAAACTATAAAAAGACAAACAAGTTCACATGATCAATAATCCAATAGTTTGCAAGGATAGCATAATTAATACTCCACCTGATTGTATTATTGCTAGTTTTAAATAATTTTTTTTAGTCGACCCAATGAATACAAAGAAGTAAATAGATGGTGATTTAGTTTTATATTTGCTACTTCTCATTTTGAGTGCTCAACTTCTTATTTTAGTTTATCTTAAAAATAAAATTAATTATATTTTATTTTTTGAACTAACAATGCAACATAAGTCGATTGGTTAATAAATCGACTTCTCAAAAAATTGGAGGGCAACGCGTGGGCATATAATGGTCGACATGTCTAAAGGTGGGGACAATGCGTCTTCAAAGACGCTATTACACATATACATATCAATAAATTATACAGAAATTAAGTTATGAAAAACCCACATCACCCCCACTAACTAAATAATATATTTCTTGTCACTAGCATAATTTACTATAAATTATTTATTCTTAACTAAGAATCTAACGTCACTATATAAGATTATCAGTACTCAATACTTCAAGCACTCGATACTAACAAAACAAGAAACTTTGGTCAAATGTATATGAAATATAAAACTGAAGAGGAATAGACAAATATACAGTATCAAGTTGGAATAGGGTGATTGCATAAATTTTACCCTACAACTTAGAAAAGACGATTACACACATTTCTGGTATAACCTTATCCTAACAATAATTTCACTCAACTTTTTCATTTTCATAATAACCTGAATAACTTTTAAAAACTCTTAAAACTTGTGTGACAAACTATTTTTTTAACAACTAACTCATTATTATTATGTCATATCATTCTCTTTCATAAAATGGTGTATGCATCAATTATTGTGGTTTAAGTATCAATAGTAGTGTAATATTGTGATATATGCATCAATTATGATGATGTAAGTATCAATGCCCTATTTATTTTATAAAAGGGAATGATATGACATAATAATAATGAGCTAGTTGTTAAACAAAATAGTTTGTCACACAAGTTTTAAAGAGTTTTTAAAAGTTATTCAGGTTATTATGAAAAAGCTAACTGAAATAAATTATTAGAATAAGTATAAGGTTATGTCAGAAATGTGTGTAATCGTTTTCTAAGGGTCCGTTTGGTTGGTGGGTTTATGTGAAGGGTTTCGGCATGAGTCCAAAAAGTTGTTGTTTGGTTGAGTTGCTCCATATTTTCAAAACTCATAAATAAAGGTTTTCTAAATCCCTACTAAGAAGTTAGGTTTACACTAAATCCGTGGGACCCTTTATACATTCTCTCACATTCTTTTTTCTTTTACTATTTAAATAATATTTTTTATTTAAAATTTATTATAAAATATACTTAAATAAATATATTTTATTTCTCTTAAACCTACTCCAAATCCAAATTCTAATCCAACCCTACTTATAAACCAAACATACCCTAAGTTATAATTACTATTGATATACAAAACCTGGATTGTTTTTTGGGAAAAAACATAAATAGTAAGATGGGCGATTTTTGTGAGACATAAGTAGTAATTAACTAACCATATGTTTTTCTATTTTTTGTTGTAATTCAAAAGAAAACACTTATTTTAAGACATAAAAAACCATTAAG
Organism: Artemisia annua; assembly: GCA_014162995.1. Classification (NCBI taxonomy): domain Eukaryota; kingdom Viridiplantae; phylum Streptophyta; class Magnoliopsida; order Asterales; family Asteraceae; genus Artemisia; species Artemisia annua. The sequence goes on along the minus strand of LBNU01014188.1, from coordinate 82,164 downwards.
TTTTACGCACACGGATAATATTATTTTTCATTTATTTTCCCTTTTTATCAGAAAAATTAACCCTATTATTCCCTACTTTTAACATTTTTCCGATCTAAGTATTATACTTAGTTGTACTATAAATGAGTCACTATACTATATCTCACCTCTTGTTTAACCCATTTCTTTACTAATATGAGCTAACATGGCTTTTAATCTATGATGTGGCATTTTAGCTTATCACAATAATATACGATCCAACCTCATAGTTTTCTACCCGTCAATTTTGTTCGCGTATTACAACAAACTATATAAGCATCGACATCCCACTATTCTTTTTATAGCTATGCTTATCCCTAGGTCTTCAACTCACCTTTTTTAATTAGCACCCCGCGCCCTTCCCCACAGGCAACGCAACTAGATGCCACAAAGTCCCTTCCTTCCCACGCACCTCATTTTTTTTTCATATAGTTCTTATCAATCATGTTTTCGTTTTGATCTAGATTTTTCCGGTTTTTTTTACGTTAACTGGTTCTTAAGTTAAGTGATTAATTTAAGTTTTTCAAAGAAAATGTAAAAAATTGCATTGTAACAATGTAGAAATGATTTCCCCTTAATTTAATTGTACATCAATAGTTTAATGACTCATTGATAGCAAAACAAAGTATTACTACTAATAATGGGAAAATCTAAAAAGCAAGGAACACTAGTATGGTTAATTTTACCTTTTACAAATCATGACTCAATTATTTGCTAGAAAAACATAACACACCAATGACCAAACATCATCTGTCACAAACTCATCTTTGTTCCAATCACACTCACAAAAACACACACACACACACAATGAACACCTTATGGCAAACCCTCACAGGGTCACAACCAACCCCAAACGAATACAACAACATCGAGTTCTGGACCAACCCAGAAAGAACAGGTTTCCTAACCAAACAAGGCGAATACATAAAAACATGGCGTCGTCGCTACTTCATATTAAAACAAGGACATATATTCTGGTTTAAGGAATCAACAGTGACACGTGGATCAAACCCACGTGGGGTTATTCCAGTTGGGTCATGTTTAACTGTTAAAGGCGCTGAAGATGTTATACATAAAGAGTATGCCTTTGAGTTGAGTACTAGGAATGAAACTATGTATTTTATAGCTGATAGTGAGAAGGAGAAAGAAGATTGGATTAATTCTATTGGAAGGGCTATTGTGCAGTGTTCTAGATCTGTTGTTCATGATGGAAATGAGGTTCTTGATTATGATCATACTAGTGTTAAATCATCATCATAGGTAGGGAGGGGAAGGGTTGAAAATGGTTACCTAGATACCCTGGTTAGGCCGCGTATATCTGAGTTAAAAAGTGGGCCACCACGGGTAACCTGAACTAGGAAAACCTCGTCTTTTGTTGACCTTTATGTTTGGTTTTGTTGGATGATAATGATGATGATGATGTTCTTTTTTTTTTATTGTGTTTGGTGGTTTGTTTGTTTGAATATGAATTGGAAAAAGAATTGTTCTTTTCTTTCTGTTTGATGATTAATCATATGCGAAACTTAATTTGATGCTTTGTTTGTGCAGTATGGATTTGAATACTTGTTTCTTTGTTGGTGTTGTCGAAGTTAGAAATTAGGTTTAATTGGTTCAAGATGATCCTGATTATGTAATTTTGTTGGTCATTACAGCTTCTGATAATTGATATAGAATCTTTTCACGGATTGCAATTGTTCTTGAATGATTAATTCTAATACTAGCACTTGTTTGTTGGCTTAGATCTCTTGCACAGATTTGCACTCCGATTGCCACAAAAGGCTTTTTTGCCAACTTCTTTGTTGTGGCTAAAATGTATTGTTTTGGCGTGTTCTTACCATTTCAACCAATAAGATCTGCGTGACTGTTAAATGTACTGTTTTGTGAGCATGTTATATGAGTTGGTCTTTAGTGGCTTAGACAGGATTGCTTGCTATGTTTAGGGTTCACAGGTTTACCTCTTGTTTTGTTTAGGGTTGTATTGTTTGTGAAGGTTATTTCAGTGATATTTTCCGCACTGATTTCATGCTTTATGGGGTTCTCCATTTTGATACCAAACCGCAAGCTTTGAGAAGCAAGATTAAATCTGTAACTCGTGGTTTCTCAGAAGGCGATTCAAGTATTTGTCTCAGATGGTGTTTCATCATATTATATTTTTTTGAAAGTGATTGTCTGTTTTGCATCTTATCCAGAATCACACCCTGTGGTTGTTATGCATCTGTCTTTATTCCATCCAACACTCTTTAACAAATATGCTATTATCTTCCCGTAAGTGGGAACCACGCCAAGAGCTAAACTTTCTTATGTCAGGTTCTTGATTCGTCTTCCAATGGTTGATGGCATAT
>LBNU01014188.1:60989-74746 GCA_014162995.1 Artemisia annua | reverse complement strand
CCCGACTAACCAAAAACAAACACATAAAAAAAACCTAAATTAAACAACAAAACTTAAATTAACCAAATTAATTAATAAAAACTTTTGACGACGACATTGTCGTCCCAAAACACATTATTAAAAAAAAAAAAAAAAAAAAAAAAAAAAAATAATAAATAAATAAAAAAAAAATAAAAAAAATCCCAGACACCCTGGTATAAGCAGGAACAGTGATCCAAAAACAGGCTCGTTGAAACGAGAACCTAAGGATTGTGTCATCAAGCTCTCAAGCAGCATGGCAGGATACAACAAAAGCTTCGGCTAACTCGGCTCTTGTTCCTCCACCACCATATATACTACCTGGCAATCAGGGCAAACATGCAAGTGAATACAATTTGAAACGAGTTTTGAAAACTCTGACAAACAAAAGAAAATGAAAACCTCAAACACCTGGGAATCTTGCTAACGACATACACGCGCTTTTGCTGCTTACACTCCTCACAAAACATGAGAATCCAAAAGAACTTCGAAGAGAACATATACTTGAACAAAAGGAAAAATCTCTTTGGAAAATTTGGAATGACTCACAAATGGTTAAGGGTACACCCCTTTTATTGGCAAAATAATTGGGGCCTGATGGACATGCGTCCAAAACTTGCAGAGTCAAAACACATTGAATGTGTGAACCTCACGTAAAAAGTAACACAATCTCAAATGTTAAGCAATAGACATAAAAGTGGCTAACTGACAGTCTATAACACAAATCGATGAAAATCTCGAATCTGTAGTCAAGAAGGCCCTTAAATGACTAAGAGAGAGACTGTTTATGGCTAAAACAAAATCCCATGCCACACAAACATTTAAAGGCGGGCATGCATGTGATAAGCAAACCTCACAATTACTCAATCTCCGAAATAAATATTCGCGCTAAAAAGACTGCACACGCATTCAATATGCATCAGTTTTTTAAATGAAAAATATTCTCCACGTGCTCACTCGACACATTTAAATGACCCTGATATTTCACATTCTCAGGCAGAGCAAAACAGGTAATACTCCCTGGACGTGGGAAAACATATCAGAGGATCTTCAAGATGCCTCATCACTTTAGAATGAGTCAATCATCGCATTTCCCTAAAGCAGTCAAATACACCAATTGACTGGGGGGACTTGATAGCGTATGTGAGCTTCAACCCAACTGGCTAAGGCACATACAATTTATATTAGCCCAATACGAGCCCACCAAGGCTAAGATTCTGCGACATACCTGGGAAACGCTTCCTCAAACTACGTTGGGGTAAACCTTGCCTAGAGAATTGCAGGCTAAGAAATTGTATATAATAAAATATTTTCTTAGTTTATTTCAATAATGTGTTATTATATTTTTACCAGGTTTAGTCAATCACAAAAGACTTTAATAACAATGAGCGGGTGTCTATAAAGAATTTTTGGATTTTGCATAATTTGCATTAGAAAACAACATATATTAACACAAAAGTATTCTCCTTTTTTTAATCATTTTAACCTACTTTGTAAGTCATTTAGAAAAACTAAAATGATCAAGTCATTCTAAATACCTCAAGTTTTTATCCATTGGTCAACAAAATACTTTTAAATAATATATATATACGAGAATGGCGCTGGTCGGCCGCGTTGCGGGCCGGCGGTTTTTTTGTCATTGTATTTGGTTTCCGATGTTTTTTGATTGACTGTTTAGCAGATGGTCATAATCGTCCGTGAAAATGATGGTCGGACGTTTAAGGTGCAAAATGTGCATACTGAAATTTTGTTGGGATAATTCTCATCCTTGAAGCATCAGCATGCGTCTTTGTTGAACCAACAACGTTCAAATAGCACAACCATTTAGTATTATAATAGGCTTCACTAATGAGTCAAATAAAGTTTATCTTCCGTCTATAGTAGTTTTAGATTTGTATACCTTTTAATGAAGCTCAACTCGAGAGGTCCTTTCTCCAGCTTGTATATGACATCAGTTTGTGAAGCCTGATTGCATAATCAACCTTTTTGATGCTTAAAATTATAGCGCTAATACATACTTAATTATAAAGTTTAGAGTTAAATATATCCATAGATAACCAACTTACAAATACTAACTTATCGCAATATAGTTGAGATTTCTTTACAACGAAAGCAAACAATCCTCTAAATTAAGTTACAAATTAGCTGCTGTCGTTGAAGCGACCGTGATAATAAAACCTTCATTATTACACTTGTTACTTTGTCATGTGATAAAAGTAAAACCAATATGTGATCAGCAAGCCGTGACTGGACCAAGCCACTGAAAATTTCACCTTGCTACTGAAACTTCAGCTTGCCATTCAAACTTCAGCTTGCCATTGAAACTTCTGCTTGCCACTAAAACTAAACCTCCGGACAAAGTCACTGAACCAAGGCAAATGTGGTCACTGAGCATTTCGGGCATGGTCACTGAACACTTTAGCTTGCCACCACTATTGTTTCTAGTTCAAAGTATTATTTCGTTATGACTAATAGTTCAAACACAATTTCATATTGAATATCGATCACTATAGACTGTAAGTTATAGCTCCAAAATGTTACACTAATATAATAAGGTAATACTGAAAAGGATCATATAAGAACGGTACTTGCTTAAATGCGATGTTACCTCGTAATTGAATTTGCGTTTATAAATGGGCTTGAATTTTCAAACATCCAGTATTGTCAGTTCATCGTTGACGACTAACATGAGGTGTTTGCAACTTTGAATTTGGTTGCTGCAAGCCTGCAATAGGGGAACATATTTGTTAGCTCAATCATGTTTTCTTCAACCTTTGTCTTTCTTTTGTCCTGGATGTTGTGTTGTTTTTTTTTAACAAAGTTTAGTTTTAGTTTTTCATGCAAGAATGGGACTCCATTTGATATGATTATAAAAAATCATGTATAGGTACCAGGTGTTCAAGATGTAAGGATTTGTATATTGTTTATGAAAGAAAATTGTAGACACAAATTTAAAAGTTGGTCTTTTTTTATTTAAGCTATACATCTTTTTATAAAGTACTAACACAAAGAGGAGTATATTATCATCTGTAGTATAACCTAATAAACCGAGTCACCAGAACCCGATAACCCGATTACTTATCGGGCCGGGTTGCGGGTGAGTTTTTAAATATCAAAATCTGAATCAATCTGGCCCGACATGTCCCGATAACACCCCTATTCGTCGTATAACATACAATATAATTAAACGATTGGCCTTGCGATAACTTCCAAAGATTGCAGGAACTGAATATATGTAAACGAAGATAAAGGAAGAGCTTAATATAGGAAGTAAAAGTTTACCCTGTTCCAACAGTTACATGAGTCCCGTCTGGTTTATAAGTGATATCAATGTTATTCCCACTAAGCTCTGGTTGCTGTGAACATTTTCTACCTGCGGTATTAATAAAAAAACTGAAACAAATCCTTCAAAATAAATAGAGGAAGGCATGTTTGTAACCATCAAATATATTTGGAATTGGCAAATAAAGCATCACTTACTGCGAATATCCCATAGACGAACAATCTTGTCATCTGATGCAGTCGCACTCAAATCAGAATATTTAGGATTCCAACATAACTGATCCGCGCTATCGGTATGCCCCTTTAGCTCAAGATCTTTAACCTTGCTCTGTAACAAACAACACCATATAACACACAACATCATATCAGATTGAGTAAAGGGGTGTTTGGCCATGCTTTTTGAGAGTGATTATGGGATACAAAATAATCAGGATAATTAGATGTAATAAAAAGCACTGCAGAAGATAGTGTTTGCATGTGTGATTGTGTTTCTTCTGCTTGAATTCGTGATGATCAGATTTGACTTTTCATGTCTTAACTCTAGGATGCACATGCAATTACGTGATCCAGTGACCAAAATTAAAAAGTGACTGTTATAAACTCTTGCGCAATGATGCTAACCATCTTTTACCATTCATGCCCTCAACGCGTGCCAACTAAGATTTAAAAGGTAATTTTAGGGATCATTGAACCAATTTGCATATAAGAGACAAATGAGACAAACAGTACACTGTATTAACTTTATGCAAAGAATAACCTAAAAAACTATCTAAGTGCAATGTAATCTGGTGTTTGTACCAATGCATACCAATAATAAAGGGTTGTTTCTGCATGTTTTCAGGCACAGAAGTTGTTAGCTGTGAATCTCTTGCTTGAATTCTCCTATACGTGTTACATGATGAAAAATGTGGCCCTGATGAAGCCTCTATTAGACACTCTACTCGTTTAGACCCCATTTGCAATTATAACCTGCAAAGTTGAGAACTTGAGCAATCGAAATAGACACATTAAGCAAACTCACATGAGATGAAACTGACCATTATTTGGCTTGTTCAGTGGCTCCTACGACTACTTTAATTACAGGTGTAAGCTGGTGATTATGTAAATGACCATAAAATAGGCGTACCTGATCATCAAAATCCATTCTTTTTCAATATTTTGAAACATAGCGTTCATAAATTAACCTGAGCAGATTGGAGTAAAAGGCTTGAAATTAACTAAAGCCACATAAACATACCCAAAAAGAAAAGATCAGATATGGACAGTCCTTTTTAGCGAAGCCATACCTCTGATTGTTGTCGGCACTTTTTCTTGGTAATTTTACAACAACAGCTGAGTATCTGTCAAATATCGTACGAAGTTTTGTCAACATAATTGAAACAATTTGCATATAAATTAAAGTAAAAAAAATCATGTGGTAAAAAACAAAGCGGGTCAAACAGGTTATGAAAAGGCCAAAGCGTATTTTAAATGGACAATCAGAAAGCAACTATTGTATAGGTTATCTGATTACCTGGTATTCTGAGGTGTAACGAAAACCCGGTAGGAGACTTGGGCCACAACGAAATGGACAATCGTATCTAAGCAGATTTTACGGCTGACAGCATCAGATTGTAACACTAATTTTGTTTATGACGAAACCTGTTCAATGAAAGCATGTTACACTGTAACAAAAGCAATACCACCACCTTCGGCAATAATAATGGAAATATGCAACATACCTGTTGAAGACTCCTTTAGCGAGTCCTTATGAATTTCAAACCATTATGTCTTTAAGCCTCAAACAATCTGCTCCATGTAAGCCTAAAACTCTAAAAGATACAAAAAAAATGTAAAATAAGAACATGAAATGAAGGGTGAAGTGGGTGAAGTGACAGAAGATTATATAACATCAACCAACCTTCATTCATCAATGAACATGAAGTTTGTATAGCTTACTATTGTTCCACCTGCTGAACATATGCCTGCATCAAAAAGAAAATGGAGTTAACCAAAATCATGAAGCAAACACGTGCATATTGCAAAACAAAATTTATATTACAAAAAGCAAGATTTATACTTTGTAACTCAATCGACTTCTCTTAGCAGCTTATTGATTCCGAGTCAGCCTTCGTAACATTTGTTATAGGTTTTTCACATCCACCAACATCTAGTGTAGCATATATACATAAACAATCAATTGCAAAATAGCTAAATGCCACTAATTAGTATGAAAGTTTTGAAATTAATTGGTAGCTCTTTTTTACATCCACCAACATTTTAGTGTAGCCTAGACTCGTAAACTGCCAAAACCAAAAGTGCTTAATACCAACCTGACCATCCATCTAATATTTTGATCCTACGGGAGCAGCAGGGTCTAGAAACTGAAAAAAAAACAAACCCTACTGGCTTACTGCAAAAAATATACTCATAATTAATAAGATAAAGAAGTAGATTTCGACCTGGATATTTGTTTGGGCTGTTTGCAGACAACAGCTTAGAAGAAGATGGCTGAGACCCTTCAGCGTCATATGGGAAATTTGTTCACGTTCTTGCACCGGGCATTAGGTTAACCCTTTATCATATGCCCGTGCCGCGTCTTTTGTTGCCTCAAATGTGGCTAACAATATACTTGTTTTCCTATTCACACAAACATAAAAACATTAGAAAGAAATCATATTGAACCAAAATAAAACACACCCAGAAAACACTATTATCTTTCTGGTAATTGGTCACGATGATATGGTGTGTGACAATTCTCATTCACACCTACAACTCTAAAAGTACGTCTGGTACCAGTTGTCGTGCCATGGCCAATGTAAAAATGCAAAGTATGACAGAGTATAAAAAGGAGATACCTGAGGCTAGTCACTGTTTACCGTAATAAGGGAACTTGTAAAAGAAAAAATCCACAGTATCTCATTAATCTAGCATGACATTAGAGTCCACAATGCCATACTTGCAAACGCCTTTGCTTAATAAGCCTACATAACGAAAGCGCAAACCATATTAAAATTGTTGATACAAATAACAAAATAAAAAGAATCTTCGTTGGTAATTATTAAATTGCGAATGACCTCGAATATTTGCGTATAAGTATACAAAGATTACAATTAAACATTATCTAAAAGGAAGCCAAAATTGGTAGTAAATGTAAAGTTGTAGTAGTGGAATTGGAGATTAACCTACGAGCAGCTCAAGGCTTTGGATGACGAATATGGGCACGCGAATCGCGACCACCGCTTTCCAAATGTTTGGGCCCTCAGCAAGCAGTACATACATTTTATGCCTACAAAGATTACAAATAAGAAAGTTATATACCAGTATCATTGAAACATCAAGCCTACTTGTATGCTTAAAAGAACATATGTTAAAGCATATTTAATGAGCCAAAATTATCCTTTCCAATACACTTTACAACTGGCCACTTTTCCGTCCATTCCGGCCAATTTAAAAAATTAACCAAATTTCCCTGTCAACATACATGTAACTTGAGATCATACCCAGTTCACAAAAACAAAAAGACACACGAACCCTAATCTTGAATTACAATAAAAAGCAATACTTTAACCAAATTAGAAAAGCATACACAAAGGTTAAGTTTAAATCGGAGCAAAACTTGGCTACAAATATATCAAATTGACAGCATATAAACAAAAGCAATACTAATAACGCAGGAAAATTAACATAAAGACACCTTACAACAGCTTTTCCAGATTCAAAGGTCGCTGCATAAAAACACCCACATCTCCAATCACTGCTGCTGCAAAGAATGGAGGAACAACGATATCACCTTGTTCCACTTTGTGTCCCAAATCAATCTTTCCTGTAGTACCTAAAAAACAACAATTCCTAAAACAAATCAAAAAAATAAATAAATAAATATTAAACACACATCAAACCCCCCAAAATTAAAAAACCCCCAAATTGAAACCCTAACTGCATAATTATCACTATTACCGTGGTTTGAGATACATACCTCTGTTATTCTTTTTTCTTCCATCCTTCGATCATCAACATCACCAAATCCCCAAAATTGAAACCCTAGTTCTTGTGTTTTGATTAACTGCAACCAAACATGAATCAAGCATAACCGGTCTGATTTCTTGCAGGTGTATCAAGGTTCTGGATGTGGAAGCGGATGAAGGTTTTGGATCATTGTACGTGTGGTTGAGAAAGCGGATAACGTTCTGGGATATGGAATTGATATATTATTATGAAACTGATATTTGGATCTGGGTACTTTTTCTTGGGTTTCATGCGATGGATCATTGGGCTAACCACATTGGGCTATTTTTTTTGGCGGGAAAACATTTTCGCGGCAAAAGAATAGTGCCCCTAAACGGCACCGTATTTTTTGAGAATTATATATACTTATAATATATATATATATATATATATATATATATATATATTATCATTTATATATATATATATATATATGGGATATCTTGGCTACAATTATTGTAGGCCAATTGCGTACAATTCTTTACTAAATTACATAAGAAAGGATTCAGGAGCTCACAGTATAAATCAGGGACCCACAAATAAACTCAGGGACCCACAAAAAATAGCACAAATTGTAGGGAGTTAGCTACAATTAATGTAGCTAATATATTCCCTATATATATATATATATATATATATATATATATATATATATATATATATATATATAATATCTGTTCTCGACCTTTCATGCTTCTCAAACGTGCATTTCATTACTTTTAAATAATATATGTTAATGTTTAATGTAATAACCTGAGGTTTACGAGTCTCAACAATGTCTTTGGTGTGTCTACTAAATCACCATGAATGCGTCAAGGAACTAAGTTGAAGAAAGAAAAGTCACCCATAAGTTTATACATATATATATTTTTTATGTATAGTGATTTTGATGACTTTACTAATAAGTTTAAGGTCCATAATCTTGAGTTTTGGCTATAACGAGATAATGTTGCCCGCCACGTTGCAACGTCTGCAAAAGTTTTAATATATTTTGTAGCTACGGAAAAAAAATTTAGCAATGATATTTTTTTAAAATAGAATTTTTTTAAAAAAATGTAAAAGAGTACAAAAAAATGGATTAATGGAATTAGGGGTTGCTTTGTTAATTATTAAATTTAATGGGGTGTTAAAAAATAAAACTAAATGGGTTTAGAGTATATTTTGTATTAGTACGTTTAACGATGTGTTACTTAATACCGTGGGTGTTAAAGCAAAATTTAACAGGTTTAAGGGCTATTTTGTATTATTATCAAACTCAAGGAGACGTTTTTGAAAATCATGGGTTTTATATAAAAAGTTTTACAGGTTTAGAAGGTTAGCTGTATCATTGATTGTTTTTCAATATTAAAAGAGTTATAGCATAAAACATAAAGAGTTTAAAAAGCATTTCACATTATCATTAAACTTTTTTTTTTTTTTTTTGAACATCACATTATCATTAAACTTAAAGGGCTATTTTTAAAATTTGAGAAAAAAGACAAAGGATTTACAGTAGATAACTTGATAAACAGTACTCTTTTGTTTCACAAATGTTAATAGTTAAATATAATTAAACAAAAAATATTCACCCATGTGTTGCAGTGAGTGAAAACACTTTCATTTGTAGCTACCAAATAAGTTTTAGTACCTTTTCACAATTAAATTTTTTTAAAATTTGAGAAAAAAGACAAAGGATTTACAGTAGATAACTTGATAAACAATACTCTTTTGTTTCACAAATGTTAATAGTTAAATATAATTAAACAAAAAATATTCACCCATGTGTTGCAGTGGGTGAAAACACTTTCATTTGTAGCTACCAAATAAGTTTTAGTACCTTTTCACAATTAAAAGTATAAATAATAAAAAGAAAAATGACGTAAAAAAGTACAAATATAAAGTCTAGTAAGTTTAGGGATTTATGTCTTTTATACTACAAGACTTAAAACAAATTACTAAAACAAACACTTTTTACACACAATTACAAAAATAAACACTTTCAAATTACTTTACCAAAAACGACACTTCGAGCAAATGGTATTTGACCGCCACTTAGTTTGCTCGCCCAACCAACAAAAGCAATGCATACACATTGTAGTAAGGAACATGTGTGTGTGTGCGCGCTAAATGACAACGAACATGGAGAGCAAACCTTCCTCGCCCTCATTTGCTCGCCGATTTCAACATGTGTGTGGGTGCTAAATGACAACGAACACGAAGAGCAAACCTTTCTCTCCCTCATTTGCTCACCGATTTGGTGCTAAATGACAACGAACACGGAGAGCAAACCTTCATCTCCCTCATTTGCTCGCCGATTTCAACATGTGTGTGGGTGCTAAATGACAACGAACACGGAGAGCAAACCTTCCTCGCCTTCATTTGCTCGCCGATTTCAACATGTGAGTGGGTGCTAAATGACAACGAACACGGAGAGCAAACCGTCCTCGCCCTCATTTGCTCGTCGTTTTCAACATGTGTGTGGGTGCTAAATGACAACGAACATAGCGAGCAAACCTTCCTCGCCCTCTCAGTTTGCTCGCTTGATAGATTTCTGTAACACCACTTTCCATGATCCATTTACGTAAAGTGGATTCGTATAAGTTCATTTAAATAATTCTCTCCTTAAAAATTGTAAAAATATGAAACTCCAAAGGGTAAAAGGTTGTTTTGTAGTTGTACCAAAGTACAAGGGTTTTGGCTTTTATGAAATGCATTTGTATTGTGCCCTTAGGGCACAAGTTAAGCACACCATAGGTACTTAGGGGCTTACGAAAAATTACAACGTACAGATACGTGTACTTTTATGTGGGTCCCTATGTACTTTTGGTGTGCTTATAGTGTGCTTAACTTGTGCCCCTAGGGCACAAGTTAGAAAAACCCTTGTAAAAATATAATAATATTTCATAAAATGTTAGTATTATATAAATTTGTTAACACATTTAAGTTCAAGCTCGATGGAGTTATGACTAGTTCGACTTTTGAATACATAAATTATGTTTATGCCTTGTGTATGCGTTAGTATAATTATGTGAAGCACGAATCAAGCTTGAATAATATATAAATTAAAGCACTGTTCTCATGGATACAGGGACGAAAACAGGACTAAATATGACCGGGTGCAAAAAAAATAAAAAAATGAACACTAATATTAGAAACATATTTCAATGGACCGGGTGCATTTAAGATAACTTTAGGAAAAATCGATGTTTTTTCAAAAATTAACACTACATTGAAAAATCCATGTGATGTCCGGGCACCCGCGGGAACCCCCTAGCTCCGTCCATGTTCTTGACATGTATAGCTTACCGGTCAAGTTTGCGTATTATAGATACTTCTCTAGAAACTTTTGGGCTATTGAATTTCTTGAGTCGAGCTTAAATCTACCCTAGGGCAAATTTTAGACCGGGGGAAGTATCTAATCAAATTTGAGTTTAGCCTAACACTAATTAGGCCAAGCTTATTTTATCTAGCTAGTTTAGGGTAATCAATTCCTAAAATGGAAAGTAGCGATCATGTTCTGACAAATGAGCATATTGCAGTAATGCGCTTCCTTGTACGCAACTATGGCAAAAACCGCAAAAGAGATATAAACCTAACAAATTGACAATGTATAAAGTTATAAACCTCGATATTATTAGCACACATTGCGGATAAGTATAAAGTAATAGTCATTTTCATTTCTTTATTTTTACTGATTCTTTTCGCACTCCAACAAAAAATCTAATATAGACATTTTTATTTTCACGCTTTTAAAAGGTGTGTATAATTTTATTAGTTTATTAACATTTAATAATGTAAATTTTTTGTTACTAGAATGTAGAGAAATTGAGTGTTATAATTAATTTACACACTTACTAGTGTGGAGAAATCTTAGAATTCTCCACACTTAAAAGTGTGAACATTTCCTTGATAATAGGTGTGAAAAATTTATTGTTTTATAAATTTTTCCGTAACCAGTTTTTATACATTATTAGGTGTTAACAAACTACTAAAATTTCACACATTTTTTAAAATATGAAAATAAAAATGTTTAGTTTGGACTAGGGGCGGATCTACGTTGAACACAGGGTATGCACGTGCATACCCTGTGTAAATTCTGAGTAGTGTAAAATATTTTGGTTTTTCCCGAAAGTGACTATAAAATACATTGAAAATTTATAAGTGCATACCCTCATAAATGCAAGGAAATTTTAAGTGCATACCCAAATCTAACTCACCCTTGTTTAATTGAAAAGAAAAAAAGAAACCATTGTAGTTCTGAGTTTGAGCAGGTCAATAAGGGATGAAGAAGAAAAAGGAGGCGACCAAGTATTAGGGATAGGTGAAATCAGTTTTATGTTAAGGTGTCTGGCCCAATTGTAGGCTCATCCCATTCTAATCTAAATTATAATTTTCTTCTTTTTTTTTTAGCATTATACTCATTTTTTCTTTTTTATCCTTGGGTTATGTTTTCTATCGGAGTAAAAAGACAGATTTTTATTTAGGATTTCACAATTATTACTTCAAATACATTTTACTTTAATACTTTTGATTTATTTGCATAAATTGTTTGATGAATGCGTCATAAATTGTTGTTATATTGATACATTGTTTATATGTTTTAGGTTTGTTATTTTGAGGTATTGAAAAGTAAAATTGTAAGTGTGAAATTGTGAGCGTGTTATTTTAATACCAGTTAGTCGCTAGCTTTTTTTTCATGTTGTTGATGATAATTTATATTTGTCTTTGTTTATTGATTAAGGCTTAAGAAGCTTACTCCATGTTTTTATAAAACACGAAGCTTTACTTTTGATCTTATTCCATTAACAGCAATATCAAATCGATTTGGTTGAAATACTCGGATCTGAGTAACTAATGTTATCTCAATTAACAAAAACGGGACTCAAAAAACCCGACCCGAAAATGTAACCCGGAAACAAGATTTATCAATAACTTTACTAAAATTCGTGCATACCCCGCTAGGAATTCCTAGATCCGCCACTGGTTTAGACTTTGGACTATTTTTTTTGTAGTGACATGTTTCTTATTCTGCTTCTTATGCCTATCTATAACTCTATAAGTTCACATGTTAGGTCGATAAATCGTTTTTCATATAAGTGATGCACTAGTGTTATAGAAACATATTAACAAGTGATGCCTGTCCCGAAGATGTGTTTTCATATAAGCTATGCATTTGTAGATGGATAACCAAGGAAAAACACATGCACGACAGGAAAGCCCTCACATATTTATTGTTCATGTACTATGTGTCTTTAAATAAGTACTGTTATAAAATTGATGGTTCACAACATGGTTTTTAACATCTTGATTTTAGGATTTTACGATACTATAAATAAAAAACGATTCTGATCTTACGTAGGATCTTTGCGAGATATAGGATCTTAATAGGATCCCGATCTTGACATAGGATCTTAAGATCTCGATCGATCCGATTTTACTTTTCTCGAACCGCAAGCTAAAAAAACTACAAATTTATGTATTACGTTTTGTAAAATATGAAAAAACAAGTCTAATTGTATTAAACACCTCATAATCATAATTATGACATATATTTTCATGATATATGATATATAATAATATATATATTGCATAATTTTACATTGCCTATTAAAAAAATGACACTATAGTAGGATCTTGCAAAGACAAAAACGATGTTAGATAGAATCCCGATCTTAAAAACCCCGGTTCACATGCTTAATATTCCTTTCATATTTGTTACTCCTATAATAAGCGATCGAGGATCAGTGCACTGTACTTGCATTTAAACTTGATCTACAATCTAACAATTTATTCTTTTTTCTCAATGACACAACCAAAACGTAAATCCTACATTGCCACAATTCCGTTCTTGTTTGCTATTACTATTTTATCTTTTGTTTTGTCGTAATGCGAAACATAAACCGTAAGGTCCGGGATATTTATATGTGAATTGGATTGTCATTAATAAATGAAATGATCGAGAGATTTAAAAGTCTTTATGTCTAAACATGTGTAGCAGTATTCTATTGGTTGCAACCGAAAGATCCACTTTTTCACACGTTAATAAACTGGTGCCATACAAATTTAGTCACAAAAGTAGACATACGTTTAGGCCTCCCATTCAGCATGAATTAACAACTCACGTTGTAAATGCAACAAAAATCAGATACTAATAATTCAATTCAATGTCATCATAAGAAAAACCAAATTAAGAAGAAAAAAATAAAAAAAACCTTGATAGTGCTGCATATTTCAAAAAATATGAAAATATTCATTCACCTCAACACCTCCATAAACAACAGATTGTGCAAGTGTGCACATACATCTTTCATTATTCCACTACGCTAAAGACTTGATGTATGATTGTATATGCAGCTCTAAAGACTTGTAATTACTTCACTGAAAGCGAAGGGGTATGGCAAACAAACTAGTAAACTCATTACTAAAACTATAACTCCCAATGCAACATACTTGTTATCAGGATCGCTAATTTCTTCTGCCAGTGGAGCTAT
>LBNU01014188.1:39865-60191 GCA_014162995.1 Artemisia annua | reverse complement strand
AGTTACATAAAGATGATTATACGAATCAAAGTGGTTACTTTTTCTTTATCATCATCCGCAATAACTGAACCACTTGAATTTGTTGATTCTGCAGCTTCTACTGTCTCGTGCACCTCTTTTTCCTAAAGAGCATGTTAGAAAATCATGTCATTTTGTTGCTCAGCCAAGCGCGTTTCAATATTATGATCAAAGTTTTCTAAATCTTTAATTGGCCACATTATTAACCAAAACACTACAAACCCTCAATAACAAGACCATAAACCTCATTCTAACAGCCTTATAAGTTGTAACCACATTAATAAAAGCAAGAGTTAAGCACTTAAGCATATTCAAACACTCAAAAATAACTAGCTCAAAAAAGGCAATATAACAGATGCATCACTTTATCATCACCATCGCCGCCTGGTCCAATCTCCGGTCCACTCGCGCTGCATTTCACCGCTCGGCTACCACTAACAACTAACCTATACATAAATCAGAACATTATACTCCAAAAACAACATAAACTCACAAACATATACACACTGGACCTCACCTAGGTGGAGTAATCCGTCTGCGGCCATGATTAATATACGACGAGATGGAGCTATGAAACCGGAGGCTGGAACATGAACTACAGTGTGATAACGGGAGGAAACTGGCGCGAAAACACGCCTGGGTGGTCATAGTTGATGTTATACTCATTTGAAAGCATATGACATCGATATTTGTTGGACTGATTAAGGTTTAGGGGGGATTGAAATGAGAACTAGAGGGTTTTGGGTGTATGTAGTGTTAAAGGTGGAGAGGGAAAGGAAATCCTAAGATATTTCAAAATCTTATCCTCAAAAAAAGGTATCAGAATATTTGTTTTCTTTAGTTATTATTTTACCCGCCATAATTCGTTGGTTTTCGGTATGACACCCAATCACCCATGCTGTGGACCTTGTTTCTTTCACTGTCGTAAACATACCTTATCCTACAGGCTCAAAAGCCCATTGGGTTGCTTCATTTTACTACAACATCATTGCTTTTATATCATCATTGTTTGAAAAGTTGATTCAAAATATGAGCAAGTAATCACACAAAAGAAGTTGTCGACCAACTACAAATAGAGGTTCTGAAAGATTATATAGCGTAATAATATGTCATAAAAATGAGCATACTAGCATGTGGCATGGTTTTAAATTAGTCGGTAAACGAATTACAGTGTATACAGCCATAAGCACATTCAGAAACAGCACCTTTGATTCATGCCATTCATATTCACTAAACAATGTGTATCCTCAAAACTTGTATTGCAATATAATTCACAAAAAAAATGTTATGTCACAAATTTCTATCTTTTTATATGGCTGGCTAGCAACAAGGCCTAGCCTAAAATTATACATATGATAGGCTTCTCCTTACCACAATCTCAAGAACAGGAGGCCAGTCGAAAACTATTTGTAGTATACAATGTAACTACGGATTTAATGAGAAACATATTAAGCCAGAAAGAATAAAAATATGATGAGAAAAATTATCAATATAGCAAATATCTTGATCATCAGCGACCTATTTGATGATATCCGGTTTAGATGCTTCAAAAGAGCTCCACGAGCACCTTCAACATGCGATAATGTTTCTTCCATATTGTCATCAATCCTGATAGCGTATATTATTTCCAACATGCAAAATTAATAGCGTATATTATTTCCAACATGCAAAACTATGAATGATTACAAGAATAAGCCATTTGTCGACTACAAAGTTCAAAGACTACCCATTTTGTCCCTAAAGAAATTGCAATCTTGGCTTTATATATAATTCAAGAAATGTTTTTAAACAGTTTCAACTTAACTAAAATACCATTTGTAAAGCCAAATCAGTACCGTCAACCTTTTTAGTATGATGATTATGGGTAAATAAAGGAATTCAACTAACCTGATAGATAACTCTCCCTGGTGGGCAACCATTGTAGCTAAATTTGTAAAGATCCCACTAAGTTCAGTAATTGTAGACTCGACACTTTGTAGAGCAACTGCACGATTTTGAGTATAGCTTTCTTGTTGTGGAACCACCTGCTGCTGCAACATGGACCCTTCCATATGATGGGAAGGAGTACCATCAGCAGCTACTCGTCGTCTGCATTGACAAAATTAGTACATGTTTATCTACAAGCAGCGAAATAGTGTTGCATGTTTTTAACGAGACTTGCATATCTATTCATATCTTCCACCAGACATATTATAATGGAAACCTAATGGAATTTAGCTGTTTCCAACAGATTTGGTCTCTTATAGATGGCTTAATTAGTCATCTAAATGCAGGGATTAGACATCTAGCCTACATAAAAGATCTTGATATTACTGGGATTCAAGTGCTTCTAATAGAAAGTAAAAATAGGTAAACTACAAAGTCAAACAAAGTAAAAAAAGGAAGGCACAAATTTATGTTTATGCAGAGCAAATTTAAGCTATAGACAAAAGAATGACAAAAATAAAATAAAAAAAATACCTTAGTTGGTTGCCAACTTGAGCTCCCGTTCCCGTAGATCTGAGAAAAAACAAAGCATCATCAGAGTTAATGAAACGGACATCATAATTTTGTAAGCATGAAATAAGACATACAAGGTACATCGTGGAAAATGTAAGCACCTAGCATCAATGACATTTATATGCTGGATAAAGATGCATCACAGGTAGTAATTTGTATATATTATCTAGTGTGTAATATGAACCTTAGAAGGATGAATTAACTGTGTAAGTATGACAAAATTTCTAACTGTTTCAAGGAAATAATGTGTCAACACAGGCATTTAAACCATTAAGCCAAGAAGAATAACAAGCTCAGTGACAATCATGCAAACAGACACATGATCACGTCATGTAAACTATTGGAGTTAAGTGATAGTTTAATGCTATTATAAATCTTAATTTACCATCGCATTAAAGTATCATCAAAGAAGTTGTTATAGCACCATGTCCAATCCTACTACTTCAGCACAGATACTTCGTTCTGCCCTCAGAAATGACACTTCAACACCTTAAACATCATACCAATTACCAACTCCTACCCAACCGCTAGCGATAGTTTATATTTAAACTACTTAAACACATAGATATGATTAGTCGGCTCTATAAAATGAAACTTAAACTTCTGGAAGATCAGCATGAGTACTATACTGCTACAGAATAATTCATCTATTTCTGTACACATCAAGCCTTACTTAAATCATATGCAAGTATATCAAACAAAGAGATTTTTAACATGGTTTCTCCTATTTCCTGTAGTTCATAATATGCCATTAATAACCAGATAGATTAAAATAGAATTAGATAAGACTCACTCGGATGATTGTGCATTTCCAACTGATTTAGATGGACTCGACCATGGAGGTGGCTCCATCACGGTCTTTGTTTGCTGCCGTAACGGATTCTCCCTTGTATTTGTAGAGAAGATTTGTCTCCTATTTTCATTAGCCTTGACATTCTGCCATAACAACAAGAATGAAACTTCAAAAGTGCAAGGAGACTAAAACCAAATTGGTGCACTTGTAACTAAAAAGGGGACAATAAACAAACTACAAAGTACACTGTATATCATGAACACAAACCTCAGTCCTTGCAGTTAATACATCCTGAAACTTTTTTGTTGTTCCCATGAGCTTGTTCTTCAAATCATCACAAACAGCAGTACCATGGACAACTCTATCTTCTGAATAGTCGCCAGAGGCAATTTCCATGTTTTGAAGAGTTTGCAAATCAGAAACGGCTACATTCAAGGATGTTATATCATTCTTTATCAAGACTGTCAGTTCTTGAATCTCCTTCAGTGGATCATCAAAAATCGTTGACTTTTTAGCCACTGCATTCACCCAATACACAAGTTAAGAAGTGTATGTCTTTTAGTCATTAATAACACCATTTAACCCAGAAAAAAACACTGGTTTAATAGAAAATCCTAAGCAAAACTTTGCAAAATCTAGAACAAACATCTGTTGATAGTGCTTGCTGCCCTATCACCTATGATTCAAACAAGTTGAATGATCACATTGGAAGCTAATAATAACACTGACGAACAATAGGTGAAAGACTGCTACCATAGTTGCTAACCACGATTATTACCTATAAAAACATACTATCCAACCAAATCTTTTCCAACTCCATACTAAAGAAAGTTCCCCTGCTCGAATCAATTGGCAAACACAAATAGAATCCTTAAAGTGAGATATACTGCTACAGAACCCATAACTGATCTTCCCATGTTATTTGCTAACCTTGCACAGTTGGTGAAAGCTAAAACAAGAGTCTTACCCAAAAAAACATAAACCACCACTAAGGTGGCCAAGTGGTCAAGGACGCGGGCATCCTGATGTCCTAACAAAAGGTCTCGGGTTCAAACCTCCACAGGTAAACATCTTGGGGGTGACCAGGAAAAGGGTTCAGAAACGGTCATGAGGATACCCAGTTATTCCGTGTCGACCTGAGTCAAAGGCTCCCCTCCACAGGTAACCTGAATATGGATTACCTCATCCATTTACCCATAAGAACATACTATCTAACCGCAACGGATATTGAATACCTCATCCATTTACCCATAATACAAACATTCAACCCACAACGGATATCTCAATGTTACTTCTTATCCTAGGCATACAAAACATCTTCCTATCCTCTCTATTCTACAGCAAGAATTAATCACTAACACCAAAAAGTCAAAGTAGCCAGTATTCCGATAAAGAACCAGTAAGCTGTTTTACTCGCAAAAAAGCGCACATCTAGAGAGAAATACATAACTTCAGGGGTGTTTATTTAAGCTTATTATTGGGCTCATGAGTTTACTTGACTCGCTTTATATTTTATAAGCTCATTTATTTGGCTTATTTTGTAACTTGTAAGCTTACTATGAGTTAAATATGAAAATTAGGTACATAAGCTTGAAAGTAAGTAAAAAAAGCTCATAAGACGAGCTTACTCATTTGATAAACTAAGTAAACAAACGAGCTTATGAAATATAAGATGAGCCAAATAAGCTCATAAGCCCAAATATAAGCTTAAACAAACAACCAAAACTCTTTTAAATACAATTGGCCGATAATACTAGCACCAAGTACCTACATTCGCCACGACATAGACACGCAAAATCTGATTATGTTACATCAAAGTTCATCGTTTCTAAAATTTCACTATCCCTCGACAATTATCTATATCTATATCTATACTACATTATAATGCATTTGGGACTATTCTATAATTAGAAAGGCTTAAAATTCAGACTTTTTATTTCTTATTATGGAAAGATTTCAAATTGAAGAAGGATTTCAAACATTAATTGCAGAAAAGCAGAAAACAGAAAACAGAAAACATAAAACATAAAATTGAAAACTGAAAACAGAAAATTGAAAACAGAAAACTAAAAACAGAAAAGTAAAAGCAGAAAATCTCTACTTATAAAGCATGAAGACAATTAAACGTGTAACCGAATAACATTTGCTCGCCGTAAAATATAGTCACAGGGTACCCACAGCCACATTGCGCGGGTACCGTTCTAGTTATGTATTATATGGCTAGGTTAATTAGGCACGCAGCTAACGAGATTTGAACACGTGACCTCTTACTGGGACTCCTAAGCAGTGCCCCATAAACATTAAACACTGGATCATTTCTAGTACATATTACTCAATCCTTATAAATTTAAATGATTAAAAAAAAAAAAAAAAAAAAAAAAAAAAATCATCATCATAATTCCAAACCCTAGGTTTAATAAAAGTAAGAATGGATGACTTACAATAAGCGAGCTTAGAGATCTTCTTGTCAGTTTCATGAACACCTAATCCAATACGAGAAGCTTTTTTATTAAATTCAGATCTAAACGAAGAATTAGATTCATATGATTTAGAAGATGATGATGATGGATCGTATTGAATAAGTGATCCATCACCACCACCACCACCACCAGCAGCTGATGATGATGATGATGTTGTTTGGTTAAGTTGTTTTTTTAATGTGTTTGATAGAGATCGGAATTCAGATGTCCGGTCACGGAATGCGGTGGTGGGCATTTCGTGTTTCCTTGCCGGAATAAATGGAGGGAAGGTTGGTTAGTTGGTAGGTGTTTGTAACTTGTGTCGTTAGGAATAGAGGTTAATTGTAGAAAGTTTATATCCAAATCAAATGTTCTTGACTTCTTGCACTTTTGTTTAAGCTTATTTTGGAATGTTTTAAAACTGGGGTTGACTCGGCTGGTTGAATCGTGAACCGGTCGGATGATCGGAAGACGGTTTTAAGCGAAAAATCCGGTTGATCAGCCGGTTAAACGGTTGAACCGTGACTCGGTGGTTTGGCCGGGTCAATTAAAAAACTGACTTTTAAAACATTTGGTCTTAGAGACAAAAGGGAAAGCGTTTACTCAAGAAGGGGCATGGGCAATCTTGAGAAACACCTCAAGTGTGATACGGTCGAACCCGTTGATCCGAATGATGACTCCGGATTTACTGAGCTATTCGTAAATGATCCGATACAACATCCCTTCTGCAAACCACATGCAGCGAAAAAAAAAAATTGGAGACACCGTCAGGCGTCACGGGGAGTACCACGCAAGATTTTGGAGAAACTGTACAAAATGAATTAAGACACAAATGGGAGGCCGCTCAAGAGATGTAAGCGATGACTAATGCGAAGGACGCGGCAATAATGAGGTCGAAATAAATTAAGTTTCTCAGCACTAGCACCTCGAGGTTATCGGATGAAGATGTATTCATCATCAACATGTAAAAAGAACAAATCTAACAAAAATACATACATGATATGTAGCCGTCTACGTTATTTTTTTTCTCGCACTTTTTTTTTCGTATTGTAATTTTATTCTAAAGAATGAAAAATTAGTTGGTTTGAAAAAAAATGAAAACTGAAAAAATTGATGAGTCCCAAAAATGATGTTTTATTCTAAATGAGAAAACATTGAGGTGGCATAACGTGGCATCAAAAAGATGTCATGGCTTGAGCCATGACAACTGATGTTCTTATTAGTTTACATGATTTCGGCTTTTACTCTATATTTCATAAGCCATTTGAATTATGTGATTTATAATCTAAAACTTTTATAAAAAATCAGAAAATTTGGGATTACGAGTATACATCTAAAATCAAATAAGCTCATAAGCTCACCAATAAGTTTAAACAAACACCACCTAAGTGAACAAACACTTAGGGTGATAGAGAAATAGTCAAAAATGATCAAGCATATACTTTGGTTAAATTGTGTATATCTGAGTTAAATAGTTTTCTCAAATAACCTGTTGCTTATAATCTAGAAGCTTCATTAAAAAAATCAAATTTTGGGATTACGAGTATACATTTGAAATCNAAAAAAAAAAAAAAAAAAAAACCCTCTTAGATGAACAAACATAGTGTCGCCGTTTTAATATATAAAATAGCTTAAAGATACTTTTTCTATTTTCAATCATTTTTTAACTAATTATATGAATTGAGGCAACCGTTTCAAATAGACTCAAACCGGTTATAGCTCTTTTAAACGGTAAGTTGATGTAATCATTTTCTGTTTGTTTGTATCAAACGTGGTTAGAATTAAAATTTATCATATTTTAGCTATAATTAATACTGTATTCACTAACAATTGTGGCTCGGCTGACGGCTATGTTGGTGCTTAAGTTTCTCAATTGCCTATGTGGAATATACAATATAGTTCTATTATAAACATACAAACGATACTCACAAAAGAAAATGGTGACAAGTATGATACCTTTTTTTAATCATTTTCTCGTTTTAGTGAGTATGGGTCTAGTGAGAAGAATTATTGAAATGAGAAGAATGAGAAAAAATTGTGGCCACATATTTTAAATAAGGAAAGAGAAATAAGAGGAAGATGCATCTATTTTTGTGAGTGCATCTAATATTTGTGGTTGTGGTTTCTTCTCATTCTTCTCATCTTAATTATATTTCTCATTTGATTCTTACTCATTAGTATGGATCTAGTGAGAAGAATTATTGAGAGAAGAGTGAGAAACAATTGTGGCCATGTATTTTAAATAAGGAAGCAAANCAAACACCCCTCAGATCTAGTCCAAGCCCACGGACTAAATAAATTAAACAAAACCCCCAAATCAAATTTCATTTCAGACAAACCCTCAATCGAAAAACCACCAACCACAACCGGAGATGACAACCACCACCACCGAAACCACCACCACATCACCAATCAAAACCCCTAAGAAAACCAACCTCTTAGACCACCACTCAATCAAACATTTACTTGACGAAACTGTCACTGAGGTACCTTACAATTATTTTCAATTTTCAAATTCTAATCTCAATTACGTTATTTTCGTATTATTTAATGATTTTTTTTGTTTGATTCGAAATAGGTTGTGACGAATAAAGGGTACGGTGAAGATGTGAGAATGAGTAATGTGAGATTGTTGATTGGGGCTGTTATTATCATAATTGCCTTGTTTGCTCAGTTTTATAATAAGAAGTTTCCCGATAATAAGAACTTTCTTATTGGATGCATTGGATTATATCCTTTTTATATATATTAATTGTTATTATGATGTTTGATTGTTATTGTGTTAGAGGGTGTTTGAGATTGCGTTTAGTTGTAGAAAAAGTGGAATGCTACAGCCACATAAAAACATCCACAAAATGATGTGTCACACAGTGATTGGCTTAATCAGAAAGAAGAGAGGGAAACTATAATAAAAATCACCAATTACCACGTCATTTTGTGGGATATTATGTGGACATTATTATGTGGCTTTAGCATTTCTCGTAGAAGAATAAGGGTATTTTCCGGGAATCTTTTTTCAGAAAAAAATTTAGAAAATAGAAAATGTGTTCAAATTGAATATTGTTATAAAAGTTTTTCTAGAAGATATAAACAATGTTTTGAAACCCGGGTTGAGCCGGTCGGTTAAAACGTAAACCGGAATGGTCACCTGAAGCCGAGGTAAAACGGTGAGAAAGATATTTAGTTATTTACTAAACTTTAGAAAAGTGGGATATGCACTTTTTCTTTATTTTTTATTGCACTTTTCTACATTTTCTCTTGCGATATCCACATTAAAAAGAGCATCTAANTTTTTTTTAAACTAAGAAAGTAGCATTTAAACACGTTGTGCATCATCCAAATTGAGCCTATTTTGAGGTAAAATAAGCAGTATCTAATAAGCGGATAGCTGATACTAAAATTAGTTTCTAACACCGTATCAAACCTAAACCCATTGTAAATGTATTAGACTAAATTTTATCTTTTCGGGGTGCTATTTTTCTTACAAAATAAGCAAATTCATACACTATTTTCTGAAGTGCTTATTGTTTAGCAGCCTATAAGTGATTCTCTATAAGCAGAAAAAATAAGCAATGCCAGACACCCTTTTATATGGTTTATAATTATGCTGGTGGTTTTGAAGAAATGAATTTGTTTGATCCTTGACTATGGCAAGTATGTGTTGTTCAACGGGATATTACAGCTGATTGTCTACACTAAGGAGAAGAATGCGTTTTTGTTTACTTATCCCCATGTGGTAAGTTTTATCTTATACATACTTACTCTTGACATTTTATTGATATTTGCTTTTGGTGAAGCACTTTGAAGTCTTAGTATATATGGAATCCATATTATGTTTTAAGGTGACATCACGGTGGACACGTCATGTCTCCTTATAGGATATACTGGTACTTATTTTAAGGTGACATCATGGTGGACATGCAATGTTTCCTTATAGGATACACTGTTGCTAATATTAAGGTGACATCATGGTGGACATGTAATGTTTGCGCATAATTTAAATTAGTGAAATTTCCTGTAAATGTCTATTGAATGAGTGAACATATTTGTTTAGTGAAACTATCCTAGAATCCAGCTTGAAAATGGCAATGCTCTTGGTTAATGTTCATACATACGTTGCAGTTTTGGGTAAACTGCGATTAGATCAGGTCGGTTTTGGCTGTTTTGTTTCTCTGAGGCACAATGTATCCGAAGTATCCAGTATAGGAGATTTAAAATATCAGCTAGCTAGCTACCTTGATCTATATGCGCTTTTTATCTTTGCTGGATGAGTATATATGTTCAAGCTTGAGTCTTTTACTGGGAATGTTCAGTATTTATGTTCTTGTGAGCAAGTGTTTTCGAGTGATCAGTTTGCAGAGAAGGTTAGGTTTCTAAGGTGTCCCTCTCAGGAATTACACTATTTCTTTAGATCTTTCTTTTTCCTAGATTTACAATAAGTTTTAACACCTTCAATGTGTCTTCCTTGATATCTTTTCAAAGAAATGTTTTTCCTATACTGGCATTTGAGTCTTCTTTTGACTATAACCACCTTAATATTTTAGCGCATTAGCTAAGAATATTAGTTTATGTCATTCCAAGTTAAGTGTGCGCTTCTGTAATTGATATTTGAACCGTGTAGGGTGTAATCCTTGGGAGCACAATGCACTCTGTTGCTCAAATCCAAATTCAGTGGTACATCGTCTATCAAGCTTTAAAAGTTATAGTAATAAATATGTAACATAAATTGAAGTAATAACACTAAGACTCGTGTTTGATAAATAGGTGCATACAAATTCAGAGTGGTACATCGTCTATCAAGCTTTAAAAGTTATAATAAATATGTAACATAAATTGAAGTAATAACACTAAGACTCGTGTTTGATAAATAGGTGCATACAGCACAAGCCCCAAAATTATACACACATATCAACTAACTTCTGCAGTTACTAAAAACAGTTTTAGCTATAAAATCACAATTTTAGCTGTGATGATACTTCTAGACATCTAAGATCTAAGTTTCTAATGAATTTGTAGGAATTAGTGTTGAGAGGTTTTGAATTGGAGAACCATTGTCACAGATGTCAAGTTGTGCACATCAGAACTCATCAACTAGCTTGGTTTCCTACTCGTATTATGTTGCTCTTTGGCCCATAGTTGGTCTATTTTTTTTTCCATAAAAGCATTTGTGTTCTCTTGTTATGTTTAACCACTTATAGCCTTTTGTGTGTTGATCCACTAGGTTAGACACTTTTCTTGAACACCACAATAGAGCATTTGCCGCCATGCCAAATATTGCCAATCATAGGTGCTAGTACACATTAATTCCTTCCTGCTACTCATAGAACATATGATTTTCTAATAGAACATATGCACAGTAGCTTACAATGACCATGGTTAATTCATTGTTTATGCAAATGCCATGTTTACTAATTGGCCTCATGAAGACTCTTATTGCAAAAATGTGCTGAGTTATTAATGATTCCCAACTGGCTTGTAACTTTAGGCTGCTTTTCTTTTATCATCTAGTATACCAGAAGTTACAGAGTTGCTGGCAGGGAAACATCTTTTTTTATCAAACAATATAAATTGCTGAAAACGATTAAAATTTATTTGGGGTTTGATTAGCAAGAAAGGAATGGAGCTGAGATAGGCTGTATGGTTGAGTTGGCAACTCTCCTTACATCATCAATTATCTCAGAAAACGATTGGATACTAGTTGAAAGCTTCTAATTAGGACAAAGTTGATTTGAGCTAATTGGTGTTGTTGTTTCGTTTATGTATCTTATATGAAATCTTTGAGATAATGTGGATAACATGCTTTAATTTCATTAACACACTCATGTTCTTGATGTTTTGAATTTGTTATCTTAACAGGGCTCTGCCTATACCAGCACTGGCTTGATGGTTTCTTCCAAGTTGCCAAGATTCTCTGACATGTATACTCTCACAATAGCCAGTGCTGATCCAAAATCTATATCTGCAAAACCAACTGTAGAATTCACCAAAAGCGTTACAAAATGGTATCTCATCCTCTCTCTCTCTCTCTCTCTCTCTCTCTCTCTCTCTCTCTCTCTCTCTCTCTCTCTCTCTGTCTCTCTCTCTCTCCTCCTAAAATACGTATTGAAACAGCCAAGCCGGGTTTTTTTGTTACCATTTTTATATGCTGAGCTTTTCATTTGGTGCCTGTGAGATACAACGCACCCCAAATCTACCCATTGAAAAGTAAATAAGTCAAAATCCATCTTTTGAATATTTTTAGTTTAAATTCTTCTGAAAGGAAGGAAAAAATATGTTCTTACATAGCTGGGTATGGAAATTATTTCTGTTAACTCTTCTGGATAAGGTTTGTTTTTAAAGTCGCATATGTGTGTTTTGCAGGTTCACAAAGATGGAGTGTTGGTGGAAGGGCTATTCTGGAAAGACGTTGAGGGCCTAATAAATGACTATGCTAACTAAAGAGAACAAAAGAGCAAGTAAAATCTAACTTTAATTATGATTGAAGAGAGATAAGAATTGCGACAATGAGAACTTGTAGAGGTATTTTACCAAACAATAGTTTATCTCTCTTTGAACCTACAACATGGGGTGGACACAATATTGCTTGCAAAACTAATTAAACAAATAATTTTAGAGGACGTCGTTCTTTAAGCATAACATTTTTTGTGTGGTGATATTGTGCAATGGTTTCACCTTACAATAGAGAGTTAAAAGTTATACCGTCGCAAATCATCCTACTAACTTAAAAGTGATGCCCCGGTGAAAATATAAAGAGTTAGCAAGTTCCTGATTTGAATCCTCCAGCCGCAGATGGTGCAGGTTCACACACTCGGTATTGATAGATAATCAGGGTTTTTTTTCCTTCTCCACATTAGCTCAGCGCGCCTCTGTCTACTACTTTTGGGCTCATAATTACTCATCTTTCCCCCACTACTTTGCTTAAGCAAATATGATGCGCCACGCTTCCAACACCTTTACTTGGCTTCATATGCGTTTGTTCACATTTATGGAGTCCGCATGCTGTTCGGATGTGTGTGTTTTATAATCACGAACTGTGGAAGTCGACCTTGTACGAAAAAGTTACGATCCACAACCTTAGATTCACTTGTGTCATGTGTCTCGAGCCAAACCAAATAAAGGATATTCACTTGTTGTCTCTCGATTTACTATATTTTAACTCTCAGGTAAGACTAAAATACGTTCATAAAACATCAAAGAAGTTTTACTTTAAGACTGCTCTTAGTGGTATCCCTTTCACGCAAGGGGTGTGATCACTCAGTCAACCTTGTTATGGAGAAGCATGAAAACTCGTGAAAGGGACATAATTAGTACCGTCAGTAGATTTTTGTGTGTCAGTGTGTGTGTTGCATGACTTGTTTGTGTCACTGTCGTATAAAACTATAATAAATGGTATGTTTAACCACTACAAAAAATTGAATGTATATTGATCTGACACATGACCGTACTATTACATCCGTCCAATTATGTGTGGCAACATCACCTCTATTCCAACCATAATTTGTCATACTTACAAACACAAGGTCCAAAGGACAAATAAGGTATGTTTGGCGCAACTATTTGTTGGCTAAAGCTGGTGCCGGAGCTTATAAAAGTTGGAGCTTATAATAACCGGAGTTGGAGCTTTTATTTTAAAATATGTTTTGCAAAATAACAAAAACCGTAAGTTATGAACGTAAAAATGACAAAAGAATATACTCAAACACATATATTAAAATTATTAGAAGGGTAATAATAATTTTAACTATTTTAGAATCTACCTAAAGTAGCTTTAGAAAGAATAGCTTATGAAATGTAAGAACTCAATATTTAGTTGCCAGATATAGCCTATGTTGGAATCTAACTTATTTTAAACCTCAAGCTTTCAAAAGCTATTAGAAGCTCTCTTCCGTTCACACACATTAGTGGTTGGCAGGGGTGTAAACGAGTCACATCGAGTCGAACTCCGGCAAAGCTCGACCCGACTATATTTTGTTTGGCTGAGCTCGGTTCGAAAAATTCAAAGTATTTATAGTGTCGTGTTTTGAAAACCAACTAAAATTAATGTATAAGATAAGACTTGAATTCAGCTCGAAAAACTTGATACATTCATAACTTTTGATATAAACCCTTAAATAAACAAAATATATGTATTATTTAAGAGCTCGAAAAACGTTATAAATCCAAGACTATATAAAATCAAGCTCGACTCATTAAATATTTCGAGCTTTTTTTGATTTGACCGTAATTAGTTGGAAAAAAATCGATTTGCACACCCAAGGTTTTGATCGAGACACTTTATTTTGTGCATAACATAGTTGTACGTTATTTACAGTATTTACAGTGTGCTTTGTATATTTATATAATTAGTGTCCTAATCAAAATAAAGAGCGAGCATATTTATAAAAAAAATAAAATAAAAATGATACTTGTTTGTTTCCATGATCCCGCATGGATTACTTGTGAGAGTTTTGACTTAAAAAAGAGTCAGGGGTGTGGGAGTATGTACGGACGTCTGACACCATTAAACCCGGACCCCAAAACCACAATCTCAAATCCGATTAACCTTCCATTTCAAGTCCATCACTTTTATTTATATATAAATACCCCTCAGTCACCACCACACCTTCATTTCCCCATTGCTTGTTTTTCACATTTTGCAGATCATATATTTCCAATTCACCTAATAAGGCATTATAAATAAATCAATAATTTATAAAAAATGAATAATAACAATAATTCTGAAAAACAACAATCAATTAGTGATCACGATGATGAGGATTCTAACGGACTACCGGATTTAACGGAACTGTTGAATATGAATCGGAGGCACGTGACTGGCGCGTGCCGTGTTGATGAGAGGTTGAAGCCTTTGCTTAAAGTTAATGCGTCTTCTAGTGTAGCTGAACATCGATTATTATCGCATTTAACTCAGGTAATTGAGGTGGTTTTTTTNTTTTTTTTTTTTTTTTTTAATGATTTGAGTATTTGTTGACATGGCAGAATTTTGAGGTGTGGGAAGTGGGTTTATTAGCGAGGTATTTGTGTATACCTCTTGTATCGGTTCGTGTCGGCAAGGTTAATAAACAAGGGTCTCTTCTTGTTCCAACTAATACAAGGTAGTTATCTGCAATTGCTTATTTATAGCTGAAAGCCGATGCATTGTTGAATGTAAGGCAATTATGTTACTTTTGGTGGATTAACTGTAACAAAGATGAATATATCAAAATGTGGATGTTGTTGATTTGTTAGTAGCTTGTTTGGTTGATAGATTATGTTTGTGTTTTTTGTTTAAGTGATTAGCACCAAGCACATGACTGTATACCTTACAAAAATACCATGCGTGGATATGGATGTAGGATAAATAGTTGCTACAATGCTGGAATGGAATTGAATAACGATATGGACGCAATAGGGATTCTGCGATAGGGGAAGCATATAGTTTCCTGGATGACCATCAAGCACTTAATGCTTTTGATCAAAATGTTGCAGATTTAGCATCTCAAGCCTTATTAGACGTAGAACCTTAAGTGTTACTATGTGAGTCATGGAAACTAGTTGCATATATTCTGTTTTCTCACGCCTTAAAGTTCCCTTGATCATTGACCAATAGGAGTGGCTTTTGTGATGCTTTCTGGTTTTCTTTTTCACCCTAAAACTACTCAATCGTTTACCATATATTAGTGTATAGTGTAATAGTGCATACAGGTCCAATTAAGCTGTGTCATTCCGCATTGTTGATATGAATGTAGGACATGCCCTTCTTTTGGCCCGTAACCTGTTATAGGTGCAAGTCATGAGTTCTGGACATAAATTGGGATGTACTTTTTTGCCGTAGCAAAATGATATTCGCTGTTTTAGGGTTTTTTATTGGCTTGTAGACCACTGTATGTATGCCTGAACTGTTAATAGCTAGCTGATGTGTGACATGGATATTTTACCATGAAGGTTGGTGAAATGTTACCTTATGATAGATAAGTCACAGCTAAAAGTAGTCTGTTGCGATGACCTAATCATTTTGGACTAGTAATCAGTTGTTGAACTATCTGTTGTATCTTTATATGAGATGCCTTAACATGTTATATTGTGAATTATTGTTGTATATGAACCTTTTAAGACCTCTTGAGTTCTAGTTCATACCTGGATACCAAATGGACTGTCCCTTGTTTTCTCTGTTTTTCAAAAGTGATTTTTAACTTTGTTAAGGAGTCTAATGTTTAGTCCTATGCTAAGATTTTACTCTGGCTGCTAACATGTAGAAACTGTAGGCTCTTGTATATTACATTGTTAATGATCACTTTTACTTGCTTCAAAATGAATAAAGAGAACTGAATGTAAGAATTAAGAATTATAGTAAGATTCATGCTCTGATATTGTGTATTTTGAATGTTTTGTCACCACAATTTGTATTGTGGCATTTTATTGGGTATAGTGTATTTTGAATGTTTTGCCACCACAATTTGTATTGTTGCATTTTATTGTCTGGAACCTGTAGAAGCTCATCCAACTCGTTGGACATCCTAGACATTTGTGTGTTTGCCATCATATCTGTTTTTGCCAAAGATAATACTCCGTTATTATCACTTGTTCAAGTAGCTAGTTTGATGGTGGTTTAGGGTTTCCTAGTGGTGAATGCTTATGATTTTGTCTGAAGTATGTAAACAAATTTAAGAGATTACTTTTATCTCATTTGACTGCGATCCTGATATTCTTTGACAAGCATGTGCAGCCATCATAATCTTTGTTCACCTTGTTACCTAGGGGCAAAAGGTCATGCTTACTTATAATGATCTTCAGTTAAATAGGCTAGAACGAGTGCAGGTTATTGAAAATGTTTTAGTTAACTGAAACATTGCAAGGTTTACATTGTTGTCAATACATTGACACAGCTATTTTAGGCAATTCAGATAAGATAAAAAAGAGGTACATTAAGAAAAAAGTAAATAAATAAATACAAAGCAAGTGGAGGGAAAAGTAAGCAATTGACTTATCGAGAATAAGAGCATCGATACACATCAGCAAGGTACATTTGGTGTTTCGATAAACAAAAACAGAATGCAATGCTTTTCAAATATAAAAATGATCTTAAAGTTGTCTTTGGCGTTAGTTTTGTATATCTGACTTTAGCTTTTGATGAACGTGTCCTGTATCTTTCTTTGTTACTATATGATTATTAAATACATTTTTATTGCATTGTGACAGGGGAAACTTAGTTCTTGCACTCTTGCCAAATTCTGATTTGCGTTTATCGTTTCTTGCGGATGATGGGCCCTCAGAGAGACTGTCAATCTTGAGAAATGTATCAGATTGCTCCTCCGTTGTGATCGAGGGAATACTAGCGGATAGCTCTGGTCGATCTTTTGCTGTTAGGATTCCCGATAGGGATCCTTTCTACTTTTGGTGCTCTGAAAGGTCCAGTCTTCTTGGTAATGAATTGCTTACAAAGGTAGATATTAAACTAGCTAATAGCGCTCAAATTAGTGGTCACGTTTGGAAAAAACAACTGATGATATAAAATCTTGTTGTAGATGAAGGATTTACTCAAGAGGAACCCTTCCCTTGCTGAACTAACTGGAATTAGTGATTCACGTCTTGAACGCTTTGTTCATCATCTTCGAACATATCTTATTGGGTCAAATATCGCTGCCGAAGTTGGTCAAAGCTCACAATCTTCATTTGTGGCATCAAAGCCTTCACGAGCCCGAAGTTGCAGCTTTCAAGGTGTCCTGAGTCCTAGGCCAAGTTCTTTCAAGTTGAGGCGAAGGTCAGAAGTGGGCCGTGTCTCACCTGTTGAAAGCCCTGAAAAACATCCTGTTTCTTATATGACAACTGGCGAGCCATCGACTACAAATTGCAATGAACAATACAGCCTTCCAGAATCATCTCCTGAAACTTACCTCTTCCCATCAGTAGACATACAATCTATAAGGTCATGTCCTCAGATACCTCGAACAATACCATCGTCTCTCTTTTCTCCATATTACTGTTGGTGTCCACCCTCACGCATGATCCCTGCATCCACACCTGAATCATATACGTTACCACCGCTTTCATCACTGCTTGCAGCCTCTGCTTCGTCTCCTAATCTATCTGAAATCCCTTTTCTTCCCCTATCTATGTCGGCATCACAACGGATCCCGATATTCAACCCTCTCATGTGTGACCCTATAGTTCACATTCCGGTAATCGACATATGCTCTTCAGGTCAAGCCTTCCTAGTGAGTGGTGGGCCTGGTATGAGCATAAGCATCCCGCCTCTTCACAACCCATTGGTCCAAGACACCGAGTCAGAGAAGAGTGCTAGGGATACACTACGGCTGCTCATTACTGGATCAAGTCAGTTTCCGTCTATCCTGGTTAACACTGATGGTGGAAGCAGGGGTTTCTATGGAGCAGTGACAGATGTGAATGCCATTGCAAACAGCTTCGCTGCCATGAGTTTGGTTTCACCTAGTGTTATGAGTTGCATTGACCAGGGTGACCCTATTAATATGCTCAAGGAGCCAGTGGAAACTGGTGGTAAATGTTTGAACGAGGATGATGGTTCGAATGAAGGGAGTGGAGAGTAAGGTTTTTGGTGCAAATGATATGTATTGTAAATAGACCCAGAAACATATCACCGGGTTTTCACCTTTTTAATAAGCTGTTTATAATTAAGAGGTTAACCTAAAGAATTGCACATATACAAAAATGACCAAAGAAACGAAAAAACACATGGACTGAGCAAATTCCCTAAATGTTGCTGGATGTCGTTTCTAATAAGCGAGACAAACAATCAACTGTTAAAAGTCGTCTAAAACTGTTTAACTCTGTTATGTTTCATGTTCTCTTATTGTATATTGATTAGAATTAGAATACAATAGGTGCGTATACTTTTTAATTTACTAGAAACTGAACTGGTTTGGTGGCTAAAGCTGTAACCTATCAAGTTTAAGGCTGTTGGTCCCCTTCGGGAAAAATTGCCTTTTGTATTCTATTTCTTGTTCATCTGCCACTCTTGTTCATCCGGCACCGGATACTTTGAAATTCTACTTGAATGCATGGGCATAAACTTAGAAAACCTCAGTGACCTCCGTATGGTCTTACCAGACCGGGAAGAGGTAATTACTGATTTACCCATAGACACTGGTGTATGATCTCCACCAATTGTCTGCTGCAATAAACTTAGAAAATTTGCTCTTTTTCTTAGACAAGGAGGAGCGGCTGATTTGGGTTTGTCATATTGACTATTGTAATTAGATTACGACCTTACATCAGAAGATCATTTGAGCATAGTAAGATCAGATTCACAAAATGAAGAACACATGGAACCGCATAGCCGTTTTTCTTTTTTGCCATGTTCATCTGTTGTTCTGTTTATATGATGTGAGAAGAAATGAAAATACATTTATAAAAGGTACCTAATTGTGTGACATACGAGACTGTTGGACGAGAAAGAGAGAATTGCAAAAATCGTCCCTAAAGTTTGGCCAAATTGCACGTTTCGTCCCGGATGTTTGGAAAGTGCAAGGATCGTCCTTGTGGAGAAAACTTTGGTGCAAATATCGTCCTTTTTGGGGAAACCTTTGGTGCAAGTATCGTCCCTGTGAGGACGATATTTGCACCAAAGTTTTCTCCACAGGGACGATCCTTGCACTTTCCAAACATCCGAGACGAAACATGCAATTTGGCCAAACTTTAGGGATGATTTTTGCAATTCTCTCGACGAGAAATGTATAAAGGACCCGCAAACAAACTTTTTTTTTTTTTGAGCAACCGCAAACAAACATAGAAAGACAATATCAAAATGTATTGTTATATTATTCATAAGAATTTCAACAAACATAGAAAGAAAATATCAAAATGTATTGTTATATTGTTCATAAGAATTTCAAATGGAACAAGATCCTCTCAAGTTCAATTTGAACTTGATAGATCATGTTGAAGCTTTTGTGAGGAGGAAATAAAAGTGGGCC
This sequence comes from Artemisia annua, assembly GCA_014162995.1. Taxonomy (NCBI): domain Eukaryota; kingdom Viridiplantae; phylum Streptophyta; class Magnoliopsida; order Asterales; family Asteraceae; genus Artemisia; species Artemisia annua. The sequence continues at coordinate 40,491 of LBNU01014188.1, read as the reverse complement.
CTCTAATGTGTGACATTTATTTCACTTTAATTCAAAATCCTCCTCACAAAAAGTTAACATGATCTATCAAGTTGAAAATGAACTTAAGAGGATCTTGATCCATTTCGAATACTCTAATTTGACTTGTTTGTATCGGTTATTGCAATTTCTCCAGATATAGATATCAGAAAAGTTTTCTTCGAAGTTCAAACTTAAAAGTGTGTTTAGTTGGTGAAAAATATTTAAAATTTTTCAGAAAATTTTTCACAAGAAAATGAACAAACTGAAAACCTGTTTAATCACATTTTTTTTCCATAAAAAATGAAATCTCACTTTTCAAATTTTAACTAGAAAAATGAAAATCTCAATTTACTCTTCTCCACATTTCTCTCTAATAGAAGTAAGACTAGGATTTCTCACTCTACCATTTAAATATTTAATTCTAACCCCACCATTAACAGCATCTCCACTTTCCATCATCGACATCGCTGCCATTAGTAAACATATTTTCATCTTTTTTTTAAAAAAAAAATATACTCCATTTAAACGGTTGTTAAAATTCCATCTCTCTGTAGAAGAAAAATCATTCATTTCTCAAAGAAGAAGAAAGAAAGAAAGAAAGAAAGAAAGAAAGAAAGAAGAAAAAA
>LBNU01014188.1:9909-39433 GCA_014162995.1 Artemisia annua | reverse complement strand
AAAAATAAAGAAAAAAAAAAAAAAAAAAAAAAAAAAAAAAAAAAAAAAAAAAAAAAAAAAAAAAAAAAAAAAAAAAAAAAAAAAAAAAAAAAACTATCTAAACATTTCTAAAAAGACAATACTGTAAAATATAGAGCAGATAAGAAATACGATATAAAAATACATTATGAAAATGAAAGCAAAAGCGCCTGTAGCTCAGTGGATAGAGCGTCTGTTTCCTAAGCAGAAAGTCGTAGGTTCGACCCCTACCTGGCGCGTTCATGATCCATTCATTTTTTTTTTTTTTCACAAGAAGCTTTGCAATTATTTTGTATATTAATTGTTATAAAATTTATTAAATTACATAATGACTCCTTCAAATGAATAACTCATGACATCTACAAGTACAATGCTCACAACCAAAACAAATCTTCAACTACTTATGTGTTTGCAGAATCAATAATTAAACACCAAAACCATTAAATTACCGATTCCATCTTTATTCTCTTTCAAATGCACACTTGAATGAATTTAACGTAGCTTGATCGTTGTTCGCATCCACACTTCAACTAATCTTTTGTTGGCAATTCGTAGATTTTTACAAAATGCTGAATACTGTTGGCTAGCATGTCGGGAGATCCTTTGGTGGTGATATAATCGACTCGTTTGGCCCTTTACCATTTTCCACCAAAAACGCCATCTTTAGCCCCCATGTAGTGTGTACTTCCAAATGACAATGTAAAAACCAAACACCTGTAGCATGTACATTAGTAGTGGTACGTACCTAGCTAATTGAAAACGTTACGAATACATGTTTTAAACAAACTTGAGTTTTGACGTGTAATATTAACTAGATTAGTTGAGGGTTTGACTTTTGAGTTTCATCATCAGAGGCAAAAGTGTCAAGTAGATTGGTTTGAGAGTTTGCAATTCACGAAAAGAGATTATATGAAGTATCATTCGCCTACCAAAAGGGCCTTTGTCCCAGCGGTACAGTATTAGGTGGTGTTATAGATGAGTGAAAATTTGCCTTTCTAAAAAATGTGTCATTTGCATGTGGAAAATATTTTATAGACGATGGTATTTACCTGGATTATCAGCCCGGAATCTAATAGCAGTCCATCCAGCTGTAGGTACATTCAAAGTGTTTCTCTCGACAGGATCAACTAAATTAAACTTCTTTGGATCATTCACCGGATCATAATTCCCTATCCCCTTTCCAACCACGAAAAAATTAAACCCATGAAGATGTATAGGGTGGCTTTCTGGTGCTATAACATTGTTACCTTGAATCACAACTTGAACAGTAGAATTATACGCCAACGGGTACACTTTAGTCCCGTTGTTAGTTTGCATGTTCGTTAACGGATTACTACCTGTGTAGTTGTAAGGTGTTACCGGATTTCCAGGAAAATCATCAGTGAAAACACCACTTATGTTATAATAATGTGCTTGAAGCATAGCTGTGGTGGGCATCGTAAATGTGACATTATTGATGCTCGCCATAACTCTGCTTCCGTTTACACAAGTAGCACACGGGTTCACTCCAACACCAACCACAAAGACTAATGAATGATCGATGTCTAATGGGACCATTGCAGGGTACTCGGGGGAATTTATGCTTTTAAGAGACTCGATGAAGGAATTTGTCGCTGGTGTGGCATTTTTCGCAGGAAGGGTAGTGAGGGTAATTGGTGTGAACGGTTCGGTGCTTTTGTAGCGTAGGGTAGATATTGCGGTTTGGTTGTCAACTGCCACAATGGTGTCCATGAAAGGTGAAATCGCCATCAAGTACTTGCCAGATTTCTGGTCTGCAGTTAAAAGGGCGTTTGTGGTTTGGCCTGGAGCGATATAGATTGTGTCTGTTTTGAATGGCTTTACGTAACAAGCGTCAACTTCAACCACCGTGAATTTATGATTTGCAATCTTGAAAAAGACCTCTTCATTTAGCGCAGCGTTGATTATACGTAGTAAGTATGTTTTTCCGGCTTCAACATGTAACGTGTATCCTGAAAAGCTTCCGAATTAGTTTCCCATTTTCATTGCTTTATAGGTGTTTGGAGTTGTGTTTTTATTGATAAGTATATCAGTAGTTACCTGTAGAAGTACTGCAATTAGGAACTGGACCCGGGTAGCCATTGATGGTGTGTGCATCGGATACATTAGGCGGCAAACCAGTTTGCATCCACTGGTTCATCACAGCATCCACATCCGATTTCCACCATTCACCTACCAATAAATAGAGAGAAATCACTGTAGTTATCTTAAAAGCGCTACAAATGATGAATTAAGATCAAGTCTTACCGAGAATGATGATCTTTTCATGATCTGGCTTAGGAAAGGGGTAAGGAACTTTGTGTTTAGGCTTAATGACAATAGCTCCATGCACCGTTGCCCTTAGCCATGTAATATGTGCATGCCATAAAAGTGTCCCCCTTTGTCCCGTAATGTTAAACTTGTAAAGATAGCTTTCCCCAGTTTGTATCGGGCATTGAGTTATATACGCCGGACCATCTGACCACCCACTTCGTAGTTGCCGGATTCCATGCCTGAAAATAGCAAGGATCAAACATATGATAAGTAATAAGAGATTAGCTTGTATGCAGGTTCATATATGTGCCTGCCATGTTAATACACGCATACAACATGTCAGGCGAACGTCCATTTTCGCTACTAACTCCATTATAAACACTTCTACGAACATGGCACACAATATTATTGGAAGGATGTGAAATATTAGTGACATGAAATTATCGAACTAAATAAGTCACTTAGGATATATGAGATCTAATATATAAGTTGAATTCAACTTGTAAGCATGAAAACTTGAAATTTATACTTGAACTAATCCGAAGTTAATACACTTATACAGTTATACCAATGGATTGTATATGTGAATGTCATAACAAACTATATCATGCCATCTACTCACTTACATCCATAGACGGACCTAGGATTTTTCGTCATGTGTTGCACAATTTCTTTCAGGAGGGTGTTGCATATAATTTTCTTTATCATAAACAATAAAATTTGCACCTTAAATAATTTTTAGGCTAAAAACTGAAGTATCAAAAATATTTTTGGGTGTTGCACAAACTACAAAAGAAACACTTTTTGAAAAAATTACACTTCATGCCACACCCGGCTCCCATATGGGTCCGTCCGTGCTTATATCACTTACACGACATGGAAAACGATATTATGGGATGAATTTAAGATATTGGTGACATGAAATATTTTAACCAAGTCATTTACCATATATGACATTAAATATTATCTGTTGTATCCAACTTATAAAGCATGAAATTTTATAAATTTATACTTGGATATTACCAATGGATTGTAATGTTGTATGATACGTTGTTCACTAGTTTAACAGCAACTTGATCTCCTTCCCTAGCATACAAAGTCGGCCCAGGAAACTTTCCATTTACAGTAACAATAGGTTTGGTTTCACACAACCTAGTAAAGTTCTTCATCACAACCTGCAAATTAGTAAATCATTAGACTTAATGACCATGATGCACCAAGGCTCCAAACTAGTAACGTACTAGAAATGATCTTACATTGAAATTGTAATGCCAAACTTTTGGCTCAACCATAGTTGGAAACAAGACCACAACTAGAACTACCACCATAGAACGAGCCCAATTATTTGCCATTCTTTCTCTATCTCTCTCAGTTCCCGGCTGAGGTTGGACCTTTTGTTTTAGTTTCTGTAAAGTCATATCTACGAGGTTTATATATAGTACATTGATGATGTTAGTGATATTGCAATGTCATTTTATTAGGTTAGGTGAACGAAAAGTAGAGACGTGCAACATGTTGATCATATCAAGATTTCTTTAAATGTAAGGTAAACTTAAGCATATATCTCACTCGCTCTCGCATTTTAGAATTAACAAAAAGTGATGGTGAACTAAAACTAAAAAGAAATGAAACATACTTCCCACCTTAATCAGACTAAAATAAATAGTCCATGCATCTCATTATAGTTTCTTGTTTTAGCAAAGTTGTTCCACTAGGTTATGCCACCGACAGCGACTTGGTGGTGTTTAGGTCTGAGTGATGAAGTTTTATCACACGAGTAGTTTCCGAACTGTTAATATCTTTTTAATCCTAGTTTAGTTTTAGTGTATGAATTTAGCTATGCACTATGTTCGTTATATATACAAACATTATTAGCACGCCTTAATTAGTTATAAATTAAACAGCTTGATAAATTACCCTGTATATTAATTTTTGAGTTGGGAAATTGTTTTCATGGACAAAAATCTAGAAGGGTATATGTGGCCATGACAAATAGTGGTGATTAGTTGCTATTAATGGTGGTGTTTAGATGAGTGAAGTGTTAATTTTGAGATGCAATATGGTTTTCCATGAATAGTCAATGTTCGTTTTTGATGGGTATGTCTCATCTTGTTGGTTTGGCGTCATAGATTTTTGGATTTCTAGATTAAAAAGATCTTTGAATGGAATAAACCGGTGTCGATAGAGGCAGCAATGAAAGACACTCTTGATCATTTCATAAACTTGTTTTCACTAAAGAGATGGCAGTTAATTTGTCATTTCAAACTAGAATGAAACATGCCAATATATAGTTATCGTATTCTTTTCAGTAGAAATCTGTCGCCACAAACTAGCTAGTGACATAACTTTTCGATCTAGTGCAACTCGTAATCTTTTTAGGGTAAATAGCTGTTAGATACTTTAAGTACAAACATACATGTATCTATACTCAAACAGCCTCCTATGAAGCTTTTATAGCACTTGGGATCTTGTTAATGCATGATTTATACAGAAATCCGAGATAATCGATTAGACTTTCTTCGGATGCACCCTCAACCGGACTTATTTCAAAGGACCAGTCCACTAGAGTTGAATCATCCCCATAATCTATGAGCCTGAGTGAGTTTACGGATCCATCTAACCCCACATTGCTAGCCTCCATTCTATACACGTAGCTATGCAATATTGGGTCAATGGAAATTAGTTGTTCCTTGATCCAAGATCGATCTCCATCATCTTGTGGAAACATGAAGCCCGAGACTAATCTAACATAGCCAGGTTCACCTTCGACTCCTTTTAGGCGTGTGCATGTTTCAACCATAGGCATCCATTCGGGTAGACGCTTAGTTTGAGATACTATGGACCATACTTTATCTATAGGCGCGTCCACTATGCCTCCAACAGAACCTCGCCACTTGTTTACGGACCTGTTTTCCTGTAATGCCCGTGAGATGAACATGATTAAATTAGTACATGGTCACCTGTTCCGTGAGTCGAAACTTTTAATAATTAATGTGTACTATTAAAATTTGAATTGATTGTAAAATGATAAGCAAATACATTTATACATACCATGTTGTTTAAGCTTCTTGGTGATTAATGTTGGACTTTTTAGGCAAAGTACTGAACATATATAATTTAGAAAACTAAATAGTTTAATTTGATAAAACTTCATAGATTTTACCAATATCAACATAGAAATAAATGTAAGTTTTTTGTCATGTTTCTTGAAATATTAGATAAGATGTCATTAGCTGATAACTTCAATGAACAGTGTTGCCAAGTTATACGCAATCATATTTAAAATGAGCATCAAAACATATCCAAAATGAAACTATTTGACTATTTAACTCCAGTAACAGATTACCAACCACCCCAACAAAACAAAGTGAAAATAACTTGATGTTCCAAATAGTTGGGATATCAGTTTCGGCTATATCATGTTAGTGCTTTTTCCCACTTTTTGGTGGACTAATTCACCATGATATTATAAAAATCCAAGACAAGCTATGGACTAAATGGGTTAATAATCTAAGAGAACTTTTGGTCAACAATCTAATTTCCTTAGATTTTTTTGTTGGATAGGTGTGTTGCACCACTGGTGCAATTTGCTTTGGATTCAAATATATTTATTTATGAAGTTCTTTTGTCTTGGTGTTTTCCCTTCCTTTGTTTTGGGTTGGGTTTATTAAAATAGCGGTTCAAAAAAAAGTCCACCAAATCATGGAAACTTCTTTTCTGCTAAAAATGAATGAAACTCAGCAATACATATTTCAATTTCTACATGTGTGAATTGCACTGCTCAAGCCTGCAGCTAGGAACAGTACCAATCAAATGTCGGTGATTTTAATGTCATCGATTATTTTAAGTAATTGCGATTTACTAGTGATCAATGGGATTTCATAGATTCGAGTTAGAGAAGTGTGGAGTGCACACTCGTTTTAGCTAATATGTTTCCATCACAACAAAGATAGACGCACGGGTTAAGGGGTTGCGCCCCTTGGTGCTCCAAACTAGTTACCCGTTTTTCCCACCTTTTCCCAACCAATGTGACTGTTAGCCAAACAGTTTATGATTGTTAATTTCCTACCGATTTTAACTGCTTCATAACTCTCCAAAGAATCTGTTTATTAACAGTTTCATAAGTCGCATTTGAACATACCAAAAACACATGATTCCTCTTTGTTTTGCTTAGTTTTCTTGTGCCTAGATAATAAGTATTCTTTTTTATTTATCCAAATAAGGATTTCGTGATACCCGGCATTAAAGGGTCAAAATATTATATTCGGAAAGTAAACATACGTAATTTGAGAAGATATCCAATATTATCATCACACCCTAACCCAATTTCTAACATCAAATATGCAAATAAATGAATTCTGTTTGGTTTGGTGGAATTGTAGAGGGCAGCAAAATTTTGTAAATGACTTTGGTTCGAATCTTCCCATCTGCTAGATACAATTGCGTTTACAATTGTGGGATTTCATATATACGGATATACCCAAGGAAACTTCAAAATTTACATATTTCCTCAAAACACAAGTTTTCAATGCATGATGTACAATGCTATTAAAGCATGCTTTGAGAAAATATGTAAATATTGAAGTTTCTTTGGGGATATACGTAAATGCCCCACAATTAAATGAAAGAACATAATGAAATACTACTACGCCCATCTCCAGATTCAACATTTGCATTTTACTTCTTTTTGGGACCATTTTCATTCAATTTTTGTATGACTTCATAACAAAATTCCATACTATTAACAATAGTAATTTACAATCGACAAACAAGATATCACAAGGCTTTCATCTTGTCATGGGAATGATCATACGACTCCAACGAACAAGACAATTGACATCGATATTGACCATAATGTGATGATGCTTTTATAGCACTTGGGATCTTGTTAATGCATGATTTATACAGAAACCCGAGATAATCTATTAGACTTTCTTCGGATGCATCCTCAACCGGACTTATTTCAAAGGACCAGTCCACTAGAGTGGAATCATCGCCATAATCAATGAGCCTGAGTGAGTTTATGGATCCATCTAACCCCACATTGCTAGCCTCCATTCTAAATACGTAACTATGCAATATTGGGTCAATGGAAATTAGTTGTTCCTTGATCCAAGATCGATCTCCATCCTCTTGAGGAAACATGAAGCCCGAGACTAATCTAACATAGCCAGGTTCACCTTCGACTCCTTTTAGGCGTGTGCATGTTTCAACCATAGGCATCCATTCGGGTAGACGTTCAGTTTGAGATACTATGGACCATACTTTATCTATAGGCGCGTCGACTATGCCTCCAACAGAACCTCGCCACTTGTTTACGGACCTGTTTTCCTGTAATGCCCGTGAGATGAACATGATTAAATTAGTACATGGTCACCTGTTCCATGAGTCGAAACTTTTAATAATTAATGTGTACTATTAAAATTTGAATTGATTGTAAAATGATAAGCAAATACATTTATACATACCATGTTGTTTAAGCTTCTTGGTGATTAATGTTGGACTTTTTAGGCAAAGTACTGAACATATATAATTTAGAAAACTAAATAGTTTAATTTGATAAAACTTCATAGATGTTACCAATATCAACATAGAAATAAATGTAATTTTGTCATGTTTCTTGAAATATTAGATAAGATGTCATTAGCTGATAACTTCAATGAACAGTGTTGCCAAGTTATACGCAATCATATTTAAAATGAGCATCAAAACATATCCAAAATGAAACTATTTGACATTTTGACTATTTAACTCCAGTAACAGATTACCAACCACCCAACAAAACAAAGTGAAAAACTCCAACTTGATTTCCCAAATAGTTGGGATATCAGTTTCGGCTATATCATGTTAGTGCTTTTTCCCACTTTTTGGTGGACTAATTCACCATGATATTATAAAAATCCAAGACAAGCTATGGACTAAATGGGTTAATAATCTAAGAGAACTTTTGTTCAACAATCTAATTCCTTAGATTTTTTTGTTGGATAGGTGTGTTGCACCACTGGTGCAATTTGCTTTGGATTAGCTTCAAACAGGGACGGAGACAGGACCAAATATTACCGGGTGCAAAAAAAATTTGAATAATAATACTAGAAACACATTTCGATGGACCGGGTGCATTTAAGATAACTTTAGGAAAAATTGATGTTTTTTTCAAAAATTAACACTATATCGAAAAATTTCATGGGGCGCCCGGGCACCCGCGGGAACCCCTAGCTCCGTGTCCCTGGCTTCAAATATCTTTATTTATGAAGTTCTTTTGTTGGTGCTTTCCCTTCCTTTATTTTGGGCTGGGTTTATTAAAATAGCTGTTCAAAAAAAGTCCACCAAGTCATGGAAACTTCTTTTCTGCGAAAAATGAATCAAACTCAGCAATACATATTTCAATTTCTACATGTGTGAATTGCACTGCTTAAACCTGGAGCTAGGAACAGTACCAATCAAATGTTGGTGCTTTTAATGTCATCGACTATTTTAAGTAACTGTGATTTACTAGAAATTAATGGGTTTCATACCATGTTCGGATGCGAGTTAGAGAAGTGTGTAGTGCACACTCGTTTGAGCTAAAATATCATGCGAGTTAGAGAATAATGATGCTCCACACTGATTACCTGTTTTTCCCACCTTTTCGCTACCATTGTGACTGTTAGGCCAAACAGTTATGACTGTTAGTTTCCAACCAATTTTAACTGCTTCATAACTGTCCAAAGAATCTGTTTATTAACAGTTTCATGGGTCTCATTTGAACATACAAGAAACACACAATTCCTCTTTGTTTTGCTTAGTTTTCTTGTGCCTAGATAATAAGTATTCTTCTTGAATTATCCAAATAAGGATTTCGTGATACCCCGGCATTAAAGGGTCAAAATACTATATTCGGAAAGTAAACTATTTAAATTTGAGAAGATATCCATGATTATCATGACACCTAACCCCAATTTCTAACATCAGATATGCAAATAAATGAATTCTGTTTGGTTTGGTGGAATTGTAGAGGGCAGCAAAATTTTGTAAATGACTTTGGCTCGAATCTCCCCATCTGCTAGATAGAATTGCGTTTACAATTGGGGGATTTCATATATACCCAAGGAAACTTCAAAAATTACATATTTCCTCAAAACACAAGTTTTCAATGCATGATGTACAATGCTATTAAAGCATGCTTTGAGAAAATATGTAAATATTGAAGTTTCTTTGGGGATATACGTAAATGCCCCACAATTAAATGAAAGAACATAATGAAATACTACTACGCCCATCTCCAGATTCAACATTTGCATTTTACTTCTTTTTGGGACCATTTTCATTCAATTTTTGTATGACTTCGTAACAAAATTCCATACTATTAACAATAGTAATTTACAATCGACAAACAAGATATCATAAGGCTTCATCTTGTCGTGGGAAACTGGGAATGATCATACGACTCCAACGAACAAGACAATTGACAACGATATTGACCATAATGACCAATCACAACATGACATCCTCCACTCGACATTTAATGGATGACTGATATATGCAAATAAATTGTTAGTTGTATTAGCTTTGTAGATGTAAGAAAGCAATGAAATAAATATGTGCGACAGGTGGTGGTCATGATCAAATTACTACCGTGGTCCATACCCAAAACCACACTCCACATTTTGGGTTTTGGCTGTGTTTGGGACCATTTTCATTCTATTTTTAAATCTCCAAATCGACATTCCATAAAACAAAAACAATCTTTTCTAATCGACAAATGAGAGATCACAAGGCACCATCAAACGAGCCTAACTGTACAATTTACTACACGAGTGGCCATTTATAGGACAGTCACTCTCATCGCGACGTCGATTGACTTTGATGGTTGAATATGTTGCTTGTAAGCAGCAGTGAAGCAAAAAATCTAATGGACCATTTAGACCCGATCATATCTACAAGTTGATTCAGGTTTTTATACTTTGGGGACTTTTTCGCTACTTGCACATACTTGATTAGTGGGATGATCATATCAAAGTTTCAATCATTTGAGCAAATCCGACTATCTATATGTAACTTCTTTCAGCATATTAGTATCAAACTTCTTATTATATTGCAATAGCAAGTTCTCCAAAGAGGTTAATTTGAAATTTAAGAGTGTGATACTATTTTTACACAAGCACATTCAACTAAAAACAAGACTAGCCTAACAAGAGCCAAGGATCGCCTTAACTCAAAATCTCTAATACACGTACAGGTTTTTGCAATTTATATATCATACGCACCCGTACAAAACCAATCAAGCAACAAGCAAAAAAACCCAAACTTTTTGCAACTCTAACTGGACTAACATTCAAAAAGCAATATTTGCTTGGAACTAATAACTAGATTAGATTATATCAGTCCTACCATTCATGGGTTAAGCAGATTGACATTCAGATTAAGTAAATTCCAATACAACAGTTAACAAATACATCACATAAGCCTCACCTTCCGCGGATGTTAATGGAACACCTCTCACTGTTAATTTCATCATCTATGTTTCCATCCAAGCACAGACCATTGTTATTCACACTCATTTCAGAGCTTGCATTGCTGCTTGTTGCAAGAGGTGAATCTGAAACACTGATTGTTCGACTTCTTGTCGGACCAGGTCTAACGCTGTACATTGATGATGCCGGAATATTAGTCATCAATGGCCTCAGGTTACCCGGTATTGTCCGCCTTATATCCTGTTCAAAAGATACAATTTAGCCTCGATCATATAACCAAATTCGAATTAACAAACATATGTTTTTTTTTTGTGCCATCAAGTTCGTGTTGTCAACAAAATTGTTCTTATTTGCATTTCCAATTTCGCAAGACTAAATCGTCTTTTAGTTGCATACTAGAGGTAGCAAATTCAACCCTTCTACTTACAGATGTGCCGATTTGGATTGTGTTTTATCTAGAACGGCTCAAGTTAAAAAGATTTAGCTAAAAGTTAAGGGTTTAAAGTCAACCTAAGTCTATTTTTAATGCATACAACCTAATAAGTTGTTTTTCTCAAAGATTTAAATTATTGTTATCCAAGAATAGGTGTTTTCAAAATCATAATTAACGCATTAAGCATGTTCAGAAAAATTACTTGCGCTTGAACCAGAAAACCAACCCATTTTAACCTGTACCAAAAAAGACTTGTTACAACCTTTGACCTCTCACCCAACCCAACTACATTGCCACCTCTAGAATAAACTAGCCAGAATGAAACGCAAAAAATACGTTCTTTTCCAAGAATGAAGGGCCATGGACAAAACCACCTAGTACACCAGTTCCATATTCCGTTTACAGAAAGCCAAATAGGCTCACAAGTTGATCACTCCAAAAAAATGAAGGGAAAAAAAAACTTGTGAACCAATTAATGTGAGATAGGAAGAAAGATACCATATGTCGTATAGCCATATCCAAGGATTTCTTTGAAAGTGATCTGCCAAAGCCAGAGCTGTCAGGAGATGACTTTGCAGATAAGTTACTATGCGGTGAATGCTTGTCATCTTGCTTTGGTGGAGCCAATTTCCGCATGTTTATTACCCTTTCAACCATTTTTGTTCCATACAAGCCAGGGCTTGAACTGTCATGAGCTTTAGCATATGCACGGTTCAGTGCAGGAACAGGCACAGAGCTTCCACTGTTGTGACTCATGCCAACAGGGAGCCGTCCTCTTGAAGGTGAACATGATTGTCTTCTCACCCTTCCGTTAGTCACAGGCTCAACCGATGAAGATCGGCTACTGGGTGCTCCAGGTCTACCCCTTGTAACAGAAGTGGGCCTATCAGAAAGAGAGGTCCTCAGATTTGGCGGTGCATCGAGAGAGTAACCAGGCATTTCATGAGGTTTCCATGGTCTTGGTCTTACACTGGGTGAACTAGCACGTGGTGGTGGTGCGCTTCTTGTTGGGTTTGCTACCGGTTTTGTGAGTGTAGGAGATTTGACTAATGGGGTGGATGGTCTTGTAGTAGTTGTTAGTGTGGGTTGCCTACGAGTTGGAGTTGGTGCTCTCGATATGGGTTTGGTGGCAGGTAAAGATGATGTTGATCTACTTGTCGGGGTTGATGATCTTGCGGTAGACCTTGGTGTAGGGGTTGAAGATCTAACTGGTAGTGTGGGCTTAGTTGAACTCACGGTAGAACGAGAAGTAGGCGTAGGTGTTGATGATCTTGTTGGTCTCGAAGGTGTGTTTGAAGTGGGTCTGGAAGTTGTGTTAGAGCTTGTTCTGGTTGTTGAACTCGACATGGGTCTAGTAGCTGAACTAGACATGGGTCTAGATGATGCGGCTAATGTGGGCCGTCCGGTTGGAGTAGCTGGCCTTCCAGCTGAATTAGCAGGCCTTCCACTTGAAGAAGCAGGTCTTCCACTTGAAGAAGCAGGCCTTGAACCTGGACCCCCTGAGGAGGAGGGCCTACGTAGTCCAGCACTTGAAGTATTTGATCCAGGAGATGACAATGGCTGTCTAGATACCATGTTATTCCTACCCGTAGCCCCTGGTTGGGTATTTGATAGCTACACCAAAAGCAAGCAAGTAAAAGATATAATTAGTTCACAGGTTCAATAATTTGAGATGCTGTATTGCAAACTGGCACAAAAAAAGGCCTAATAGAAAACTTTTGTCAAACTAATATCACTGAAATACGTAAACTATTAACGCTACCCTGTATAGAAAGAAAAAAAAAATGCTCTTACTCGAGATTTTAGTGCGGTAGGACGAGCTTTGGGAGTTCCAGTCTGACCCATGACAGTTTTCTTCTGTGATTCCATTTCCAGTGAAGGGAAAAGAGGAGTGCCAGGGGGCGTCAAAAGCCTGAAAGCATAAGACATAGCTCATATATGAGTGATAAACCATATTCTTTCCCCTTACTACATATTCCCACAAGAGGCCATAAAAATAAACCATGTATATGTAAATCACGACATAGTGTCAACACAACAAAACCTACCAATCATAATCGTTCTTGTCATTTTCAGAGTTAAGAAATTCATCAGCGCCAGTCTTTCTAGCAGGAGTTGCTGTAGGCATGCTGAACATCTGTGAACTTCCTTCAATCGATCCTACAAAATCAAGCATAAACACAAAAACATTTCAGATACACGTATCACAAACAGACATCAGCTTACTTATAGCTAGCTTCCCATTTTTAGCATTCTTTGTCATTTACATGGTTATATGAATATCAAAACCAGTGCTTAAAACTAATTCATTAGTTATCCACTTATCCCCATTTTCCCTTCTAGCATCAGTCACATNAATATATAATTAGTTCACAGGTTCAATAATTTGAGATGCTGTATTGCAAATTGGCACAAAAAAAGGCCTAATAGAAAACTTTTGTCAAACTAATATCACTGAAATACGTAAACTATATAACGCTACCCTGTATAGAAACAAAAAATTGCTCTTACTCGAGATTTTAGTGCAGTAGGACGAGCTTTGGGAGTTCCAGTCTGACCCATGACAATTTTCTTCTGTGATTCCATTTCCAGTGAAGGGAAAAGAGGAGTGCCAGGGGGAGTCAAAAGCCTGAAAGCATAAGACATAGCTCATATATGAGTGATAAACCATATTCTTTCCCCTTACTACATATTCCCACAAGAGGCCATAAAAATAACACCATGTATATGTAAATCACGACATAGCGTCAACACAACAAAACCTACCAATCATAATCGTTCTTGTCATTTTCAGAGTTAAGAAATTCATCAGCGCCAGTCTTTCTAGCAGGAGTAGCTGTAGGCATGCTGAACATCTGTGAACTTCCTTCAATCGAACCTACAAAATCAAGCATAAACATAAAAACATTTCAGATACACGTATCACAAACAGACCATCAACTTACATATAGTTAGCTTCCCATTTTTAGCATTCTATGTTATTTAACTTATTTACATGGTTATATAAATATCAAAACCAATGCTTAAAACTAATTCATTAGTTATCCACTTATCCCCATTTTCCCTTCTAGCATCAGTCACATATGACATATGTGTAAGGATCCTTTAAAAAGCCTAAAGTTGTATAACGCCTAAAAAGAGCCCGTTTTGAGAGCACACATGAAACCGGTGATAATAAACCTTTAAAAGTTTACCCATTAAAATTAAGTAATTAACTTGTTCAACAACAAAAGTTGTTTCTAATGTGTAAAATGTTACTTCATCAACATAAGTAATAAATTTTAAAAATCTTGTTCGTTTAAACTAGTAAATTTTATCCATCCAGGTTTCACAGATTTCATGTTTGTTCACCTAAACGGCCATTTCTAGGCGTCCCACAACTTGGCCTTTTTATTTGATCTTGACCATATCATAAGTAATATATTATCACATGTTGCTAGACGTTAAATTTTAGTATTTCAAAAATGGAATCTTTTTCAATCCAGTTAGTTAACCAACACATTTAAATATTTTATTTTTTAAATTCACACAATAACTTATTGGGTGTTCGGATTAGCTTATTTTTCGGACTTATGTGCTTATTTGAAAATGGAAAAGCTTATAAGCCTACTTTTTCGGTTTATGAGCTTATCAAGTTAAGCTTATGGACTTTCCATAAGCCATAAACCATAAGCTCATAAACCGGGAAAAGGTAAGCTTATGAGCTTTTTCCAGTTTCATATACGCGCATAAGCCCGAAAAACAAGCTAACCAAAACACCCCCTAACACAAAACATAACAAAAAAAATACAAAGGGTGTATTTTGTGTAATAAGGGGGTGTCTTGATTAGCTTATTTTTCGAGCTTATGCGCTTATTTGAAACTGGAAAAGCTTCTAAGCCTACTTTTTTCCGGCTTATGAGCTTATCAAGTTAAGCTTATGGACTTTCCATAAGCCATAAACCATAAGCTCATAAACCCGAAAAAAGTAAGCTTATGAGCTTTTTCCATTTTCAAATAAGCGCATAAGCCCGAAAAACAAGCTAATCAAAACACCCCCTTATTACACAAAACATACCAAAAATTTTATTATTTAAAAAAAAAAATAATAATAATAATAAAAAAATAAAAAAAAATAAAAAAAATAAAAAAAAAAAAAAAGATACCCATAGATAAATCATCATAATCATCATCATTAGTATTATTCAAAAGAAGATTATCTCTTTTCTTCATTTCCAAAAACAACCCCAGCTCCTCTTCCTTCTCCTTCACAACACTCTTCCTATTAAAACCCATTTGCTGACGTGGCATTACCTTTTCAGGCGCCCTAAAGCTTCTATTCATCATTCCCAACAAACCCTATTAAAAACACATTCCAAATTTAAGCTTGAGCTGCAGATCTGAAATACCCAGCTGGTAAAATGTTGTTTTTTTTAAAGGGGGTGTTTGGGTGAGGATGTGAAGTGTGAGCTGAGAAGTGTGATGAAGATGGTTTTTTTTTAGGGAGAGAAATGGAAAAAGGGGGTGTTTGGAAATGGGTTTTGATTTTGAAAGATGGACTGGTAGGAGGAGGAAGAGTGTAGTGATTTGAATGGGTTTTGTTTCTTGGAGTTTGGGAAGAATAGGACAAAGTGGTTTTTTTAAATTTGTTCCTTGTTTCAAAAATTGTATCAACTCTTTGCAATTGTTTATTTTATAGTACTTTTTTTATTTTTTACCAAACGCTATCCCTTAAATTTGAAGACTTTATGAGGCTACCCCAGTAATAAGGGGTCGATTCGTCTTATTTTCTTTGCCACGTCATTTTTCTCTCTCCAGCAACATACATACGATTGGGTGTCCCAGTAAGGCCGACCTTTAATAATATTAATTGGAAAGTGGGAGTTTTATTTTTATGTGTGTGAATAAGTCGATCGCATACACGACCTTAATCATAAAAAAAACTGATTGACCTACATGTGACCAAGTAGCCACAGTAAGCCAATCGGTTGGAACAAAAAAAATGAATCGATCGTGTGCTATTACTGGGGCAGCTTGAAACCATTCATTAATACCTTCTAAATTTGGATGATCACTATCATCCTTTAAACGTTTTATGATATTATTTAGGGGTTTATGTATTGGGAGGCCATCAAACTATTAAACTTTTATCATTTTGGCCACCTACTTATCAAACTAATTTATAGGTCACCTATTTATGTGTTTGCTTTCCTTTATACTAATTTCGATTAATTTTTCTCGAATATCTTTAAAACAACGGGAATAAAACTAAACGTAACATACTAAAACAACACAAATAACTATTGAAATGTATAATATTAGTTTTTCTCATTACCTAAGAATGATACATTAACTAATGTTTTGCGTACATTAACTAATGTTTTGCGTTTGAATTTATGATTTTATTATTTTGATATGTTAAAGTTAGCGTTGTCAAGTTCTGGCAAGAAATAGAACAGGATTGGTATAAACGATAACAAACAAATATTTTGGTGGCCCATAAGTTAATTTAAATAAATAGATGGCCTAAAGGAGAAAAGTTTAATAGTTTGGCAGCCTCCGCATACATAATCCCTATTATTTAATTAGATTTTCAATATAATTCATCAGATTTCTTTCAAACTTTGACCTGTGTCATGCGACGCCACACTCCGACCGACACCATAAGTAATTGCGCCATGGCCATGGCGCTCAAGCTATCCTTTTTCTTTTTAATTCCTAACATGTTATTTTAGTTTGTATTTGTGTTTATGTTAGTATTACTTTTAGCAATAAAAGTAATAGAAGTGATAGTCATTATACGTTTAGAAACTATGTAATGTTAATAGATAGTAAGAGTCTAGTATCGGGCTATAGGTACTAAGCTAGTAGGCTACTACTTGTAGTCTAATAGTTTATGTATTAATAGGTCAAACTTACAAGAACTAAGACCAACCCAAGCCCATGAGGCGTTGGATAAGCTTATTAGATGCAAAAGTCTCGCTTGTGTGTGTACTTGTAGGTGTTTTAGTGTGTGAAATAGATACTCTCTCAACCTTTCTCCTCTTTATCTCACGATACCACCACCACCACCACCACCATCAAGTCACCACCTTTTTGTGTTTAACTTGATAACATGGGATCCTACAATTGGCATCAGAGCCATATGATAGTTATTGGTTAGATTTAATAGGTTAGTTAGTGTTTTGGGGTAGTATTCGATAGATAGTACAATACCGGTTTTATTTCGAGAACTTTCTTGGGTTTAATCTTCGATTTAGCGGTTAATTATGTTAAATGTTTGATTTTAAGAGTAGTCTAAGTGATAACCTAGTCATTAATCTAAGAAAAACCCAAAAAGAATCACAAAAGACACTTTTTTAGGATTTTTCAAAGTTCACTGTTATAGAATTTTTCTCGAAATATTCAAGTTTTTTCGAAGTTCACACCTAAACCTTTAAACTTATACTTACCACCTCGAGTATGTTTCACCATGCTTATATATATTTAGATTATCGTAGGATCGGATCGATATATCTAATATCCTTTTGCTATATTGTTTTACTGATAACAATGTTTCAATCTTTTATATAATAAAAGAATTACATCATTTCGGAGTATTTTTACAAAACCCTTCTCATTGAAAAAAAAAATTAGACCGATAGGAGAGCTCGATTTTGCCATGTAGGCGAAATCGAGCAATATGATTGGTAAATAGAAAGTCAAAATTAAATTGATTTTGGTCAAACTTAATAAATTTGGTGGAGAAATTTGGTTAAGAAAAAAAAATGCATAAAAATATAAGTGTCAAATTTATGAAAAAAAAAAAAACTTAAAAAAAGAGGAAGTAATTAATAAAACTTTGGTGGTTGAATTTTAAATAAAATATATGGAGCTAAGTGTAAAATTACAAGTTTCCATGTTTTTTAATAACTTTAGAAAAAACACAAATAACCCCTTACACTTTATACCCCTTATACTTTATAATATGAACTTTGTTTAAAATTACATGAGTATTAGTATTAGTTTCAGACTTTCATATATTTAAATTACAAAATTTTGTAAATATGCGAATTAGTTTTAATATTGTTAATTGTAGACTTTCATCCGTTAGAATATTTTTTAAAAAACGACTCATGTTATTCTATTTAAAAGCTTAATTTATGCGTACACGAGTTTGAATATTAAATACGGCTAAATTATTAGTAACGGAAATATAAATATCAAATGGTAAGCACGAGTTACTGTGATATGGAAATAAATATACGCGATTCTACTTATATAACGACTCATGAAATTGTTATTTAAAATTTGTATATGAAAATCCATAAAAACATTTTAAAAACTTTACGGAACATATTTAACTTCATTAACGCTTATTATGTGCTACTAAACTCGCACATTTTGTACAAAATTATATCTATAGTTAAAGTTAAACAATAACATCAACATCAACCCCAGCATGTCTGTCAGTTAAAACCGTTATACAAAGCTAATTATTAAGAAAAAACAAACAAACACATGGGTTAGATAGTCATTGTTTAATGTAGAAAGTGTTTTCCTTAAATTAAAAAAAAAATGCACGCATCACAATCCTTATTTGATTAATCACCTCCTACATCAAAAAAAGAAATACTACGTAGATGATAGCCTAACTTTATTCATTGACGTGATGTTTCATCCAAAAAAAAATGTAATAGTTGGCCGTTGTAAAGGAATTAAAGTATGTACATGAGAATTATTAAGCAAGAATATATGATTTTTAATCAGGTTATTACGTTACTATACTACGATAATGTTATGAGTTGGTAGTCACGGATGTGAGATACAACTATTCTTCTATACTTATGATTTATGTGTTAACCTCTTTGTGATTCATTTCTTAATCGATAATACATAATCAAAACGAAATTTTAAAAACCCTGCGCGTGCACAGGTATTATAACTAGTAAAATGATAAGTAATTACTATGATAATACTAGAAGCTCTTATATATTTTATTGTTTTTTGCCGTTATAATAATAATAATAATAATAATAATAATAATAATAATAATAATAATAATAATAATAATAATAATAATAATAATAATAATAATAATTATGATAATATGTAAGGTATTCCTAGCAAAGGTAACATTAATATTTAGCAACTCTTCTTATTATACATACTCCATATTTTTTTTACATTAAACGTTTTGTAAACAGAATCTATCTATAAACATATAATAGTGCTTAAAACTAATTCATTAGTTATCCACTTATCCCCATTTTCCCTTCTAGCATCAGTCACATATGACATATGTGTAAGGATCCTTTAAAAAGCCTAAAGTTGTATAACGCCTAAAAAGAGCCCGTTTTGAGAGCACACATGAAACCGGTGATAATAAACCTTTAAAAGTTTACCCATTAAAATTAAGTAATTAACTTGTTCAACAACAAAAGTTGTTTCTAATGTGTAAAATGTTACTTCATCAACATAAGTAATAAATTTTAACAATCTTGTTCGTTTAAACTAGTAAATTTTATCCATCCAGGTTTCAAATATTTCATGTTTGTTCACCTAAACGGCCATTTCTAGGCGTCCCACAACTTGGCCTTTTTATTTGATCTTGACCATATCATATACTAATATATTATCACATGTTGCTAGACGTTAAATTTTAGTATTTCAAAAATGGAATCTTTTTCAATCCAGTTAGTTAACCAACACATTTAAATATTTCATTTTTAAAATACAAACAATAACTTAGGGGGTGTTCCGATTAGCTTATTTTTCGGACTTATGCGCTTATTTGAAAATGGAAAAGCTTATAAGCCTACTTTTTCCGGCTTATGAGCTTATCAAGTTAAGCTTATGGACTTTCCATAAGCCATAAACCATAAGCTCACAAGCCGGTAAAAAGTAAGCGTATGAGCTTTTTCCAGTTTCAAATACGCGCATAAGCCCGAAAAACAACCTAATTAAAACACCCCCTAACACAAAACATAACAAAAAAAATATAAAGGGTGTGTTTTGTGTAATAAGGGGGTATTTTGATTAGCTTATTTTTCGAGCTTATGTGCTTATTTGAAACTGGAAAAGCTTAGAAGTTTACTTTTTTCGGGCTTATGAGCTTATCAAGTTAAGCTTATGGACTTTCCATAAGCCATAAACCATAAGCTCATAAACCCGAAAAAAGTAAGCTTATGAGCTTTTTCCAGTTTCAAATACGCGCATAAGCCCGAAAAAAAAGCTAATCAAAACACCCCCTTATTACACAAAACATACCAAAAATTTAATTATTTAAAATAATAATAATAATAATAATAAATAAATAAATAAATAAAATACCCATAGATAAATCATCATAATCATCATCATTAGTATGATTCAAAAGAAGATTATCTCTTTTCTTCATTTCCAAAAACAACCCCAGCTCCTCTTCCTTCTCTTTCACAACACTTTTCCTATTAAAACCCATTTGCTGACGTGGCATTACCTTTTCAGGCGCCCTAAAGCTTCTATTCATCATTCCCAACAAACCCAATTAAAAAGACATTCCAAATTTAAGCTTGAGCTGCAGATCTGAAATACCCAGCTGGTAAAATGTTGTTTTTATTTTAAAGGGGGGTGTTTGGGTGAGGATGTGAAGTGTGAGCTGAGAAGTGTGATGAAGATGGTTTTTTTTTTAGGGAGAGAAATGGAAAAAGGGTGTTTGGAAATGGGTTTTGATTTTGAAAGATGGTGGTAGGAGGAGGAAGAGTGTAATGTAAAAATATTGGGTGATTTGAATGAATGGGTTTTTGTTTCTTGGAGTTTGGGAAGAATATGACAAAGTGGTTTTTTTTAAATTTGTTCCTTGTTTCAAAATTTCTATCAACTTCATGAGGTCTTTGCAATTTATTTTATACGTACTTTTTTGTTCTTCACCAAACACTATCCCTTAAATTTGAAGACTTTATGAAACATTCATCAATTTCCCCTAACAGCACTAGGTACCCTGGAGCCGTCCCTCTGGTATCGTGAGAAAAAGTACTGCCACATCAGCACCTTTCTTTATAACACTAGAATTCATCACAACACCAAAAACATCCCTCCCTCGTATAACACCAGTTTCTGGTGCCGTCGTGTACCCCTAAACTCCACTTTTTTTTTTCTTTTTTTTTATTTAAATAAATCAACACTTTTCATTTTATACATTTAAATCAAACTTTTATACATTTTAGGACTAAAAGTGTTAGAAAAATAACTAAAAGACTAACAACCTTAAATCATTTAAATTACTATCAATATATCTACACATTTTAAATAATTTCAGCTATAAGCCCATTAAAAGCCCAATCACATAATTACTCAGCACAATATATTCGGTTATATATACGCTTGTTAATATACCATGACCAGCCCAATTATAACCCTAATATAAATGCCTAAACACAAAATACACGCAGTACATTTTCTAAAACGCAGTCACCCACCTTATGCCTCCATTTTCTTTCTCACGCCACCTGCAAGTTTTAAACAAGACAAACTCACATAGACACAAAACATACACACATTAACACAAAAACCACAAAAAGAAAACGTGAAAACGCGAAAAAGGAACGAGAAAACACGAGCCACGGTACCCACCTCACGCCGTCCGGTTGCATTTTCCAGGACCATCTCGGCCGGTGACGATGGCTCAGGACTCGAAAATGCGAGCCACGGTACCCAACTCGCGCCGTCCGGTTGCGTTAAGCGGGAAAACGTTGGGTACCTAGGCCTCTAACTTTGGATGATCACTATCATCCTTTAAACGTTTTATGATATTATTTAGGGGTTTATGTATTAGGAGGCCATCAAACTATTAAACTTTTTTTCATTTAGGCCACCTATTTATCAATACTAAATTATAGATCACCTATTTATGTGTTTGCTTTCGTTTATACTAATTTCGAATAATTTTTTCTCGAATATCTTTTGATGACGTATAGTACGGACAGCAGACTTACTGGGCCTGGACTATACACCGGGCTCCCGCCCAACAAATAAACCGGGCCCCGGCCCAACAAACCGGATATGACTAAAGCCCAAGCCACGAGCAAGGCACAGTCCGGACATACAATGGAATACGGACCACTGGAGCGGCACCCCCGAAGTACGCTCACGGACCGGCCCACGGTCCGGAAAGTGATTTATGCCCACAAACATCGATTAAGCTACGGACCCTTGCCCGACAAGGGTCCCATCTCAGCCACTACAGGAATATGCGAAATACTAGGAAACCCTAGCATTTCGACCACCTATAAAAGGTAACCTCATAACACATTCTCGAGGTATGACTTTCTCACTCGTTCCAATACGCACATATTTCTCTGACAACATGACTTTCTCACTCGTCCTCACGATAAGGCTAACGGTGTACTTTTACTTGTGGAGGGATTCAATCTACTACTTGGATTAGTGCATAAGCCATATAGCGGACGATCTATCAAGGACGGTCCAGCACGAACTAAGCCCAATCACACTTTTTGCACTAACATCTTTGAAACAAAGGGAATAAAACTAAATGTAACATACTAAAACAACACAAACTATTGAAATGTATAATATTTGTTTTCCTCGTTATCTAAGAATGATACATTAACTAATGTTTTACGTTTGAATTTATAAATTTATTGTTTTGATATGTTAAAGTTAGCGTTGTCCTTCCAGTTGTACAAAGTTCTGGCAAGAAATAGAACATGATTGGTATAAACGATAACAAACAGATATTTGGGTGGCCCGTAAGGTAATTTAAATAAATAAGTGGCCTAAAGGAGAAAAGTTTAATAGTTGGGCGGCCTCCGCATACATAATCCCTATTATTTAATTAGATTTTCAATATAATTCATCGGATTTCTTTTGCACCAAGAATACTCGTAATACCGACCATTGCAAAGGCCGGTCTACACACAAAGGACGCGTTTGACAACCTAGCAGATGCCCCATTCCCCCATTTTGCTTGATTTGATTCTCCAGGCGACCGAATTGTTGCATTTGGTTTGTGCATGTGAGCTTTTAGTGATCTGGTCATTTGTTAGGTTGCCATTATTATTAGTCTAAAAGCATTTTCAATGTTAAAAATGAATTCTTGCACTAAAATAATGTTAAAATATCATATTTATGAGATATTGTTGCACAAAATAAAAATATTCCAATATGTAGCACTAAATTTTTGCAATAAACTTTTATATCTAGTTTAAAGTATATGTTAACACAACAAATAAATAAAATAATTAAAATAGCATATATCAATACTAGGTTTATCGTAATATTATTTTAGAGACTTATAAATATATAATTTATAAAAATTAGTTTTTATATTTTCATTTAGATATCAAATGTTACATGTCTATTAAGACTTAAATCAATTACACAATGATGGGTATGAACTATCTATATTCTACTTTCCTTATACTCCGCTCTTGTAGGATTAGGTATCGTTGTTGTTATTCTTGATGTTGTTAAGGCTTAAATCAAGTGGATACTATTAGTGAGGTGAATAGTATTGCACTATACTTGTTGTTTTACTATTTATTTCACTAAATTAGTGTCAAAAATAGTGCTAACATTGAGAATTTTATTTTATTTTTAGCACTAGATTAGTGTAAAAAAGTACATTTAGTGCTAACATTGAATATGTTTTATTAAAAAGTGAATGTTATTAAAAGATGCTTTTATCTTATTCAAAATTGAAGTACATTGTTGAAAATAACCTTATTCAAATTTGAAGTACATTGTTGAAAATAATCTTATTCATGTTTATGGTTGAACTTCTCCAAATTTGGTTTTCTACCTTTAATTTACTAAAATATTTTCGATAGAGACTAAAAAACTCAAAGAAATTCTTAAACTTCAAAATAAACAATTTATGAAATTTGAATGTAAATGTATTGCTAAAAGGAAAATATTAATCGTGTGTTTTTTTTTTAATCTATACATAATTATTTTGAGAGGGAAAAATTAAATGTTAATAGTGTTTTTATTTGCGTTGTGTTTTTCGCTCTAATTATTATATGTGAGCAAATCATTGAATTTATAAGAGATAGTATTTAGATTATCCAACAAATCTTTTATATAATAAAAGAATTACATCATTTTTGAGTGTTTTCGCAAAACTCTTCTCAATGAAAAAAAAATTAGTCTAATAGAAGAGCTCGATTTTGCCTACCCACGTAGGCAAAATCGAGCAATATGATTGGCCAATAAAAAGTCAAAATTAAATTGATTTTGGTCAAACTTAATAAATTTGGTGGAGAAATTTGGTTAAGAAAAAAAATGCATAAAAATATATGTGTCAAATTTATAAAAACAAAAACTTAAAAAAAGATGAAGTAATTAATAAAACTTTGGTGGTTGAATTTTAAATAAATTATATAGAGCTAAGTGTAAAATTACAAGTTTTCATGTTTTTTAATAACTTTAGAAAAAACACAAATAATCCCTTACACTTTATACCTCTTATACTTTATAATATTAACTTTGTTTAAAATTACATGAGTATTAGTATTAGTTTTTAGACTTTCATCCGTTAAAATTACAAAAGTTGGTAAATATGCGAATTAGTTTTAATATTGTTAGTTTTAGACTTTCATCCATTAGAATATTTTTTTAAATAAAGACTCATGTTATTCTATTTAAAAGTTTAATTTATGCCTACACGGGTTTGAATATTAAATACGGCTAACTTATTAATAACGGGAATATAAATATCAAATGGTAAGCACGAGTTACTGTGATATTAAAATAAATATACGCGATTCTACTTATAACAATGACTCATGAAATTGTTATTTAAAATTTATATATGAATATCCATAAAAACATTTTAAAAATTTTACGGGGCATATGTTAACTTCATTAACAATTATTATGTGCTACTAAACTCGCATATTTTATACAACATGATATCAATCGTTAAAGTTAAACAATAATATCAACATCAACCTCAACATGTCTGTCAGTTAAAAACGTTATACAAAGCTAATTTACTCATTTTGACAAGTGATATGCTCTATTAGGCTCCACCTTTTATTTTTTATTACTTTAGCAGAAAGTGTATTGTGCGCGTTGTTAAGTCCGAAAGAAATGAAGAAAAAAAAAAGTGTACGTTTTGTGCCAATAGTTTGAGTATTAGCTAATTGATGTTTCTTTCAGGATGTTTTATATACCAGTTGGTCCTTATGCGTTGTTTATCCGAACTTGACACATTAAGATACTGGGAATACAAGTTCATTACCAAGTATGCTAAAGTTGGAACCATAAAAACCCTTGAAACTACACCTGATGCATCAACTACGGATTTACTTTGAAGGATACTTAGAACATATATTTGATATAATAATTTGCTTATATGGTATATGTATATTGAATTTTAAAATCAAGTTGTCTTTTGAATTTTCATATACTTAAACGGCTAACTCACATAATCCCAAGTTAACGTTATATAAATGCATTTGTCTCAGGCACTGATATGTGTTGCATTAACCTTATTCCAAAGTTGCAACAAAAAACAAATCTCACAAGTATTTGATGAGTTAATTGCTTTTGAATTTGTTGTAATATAAAATAATGATGATCTAGAAAGAGATATAACTAATATGTCTCCTTAACTTGAAAATCTACTGCGAAAAGAATGAGCCGGTTTGCTAAAGTAGGACTTGCTTAAGTTAATGGAGTTTGGGACTGTTATTTTCTACTAATTATAATAAGTTTTTAAAGGGTTTTGGGACCGTCTTAATAGTTAGATTCAGTGGTGATTATGATTGTTTTAATGGCTGTCTTAATAGTTATTAAAGGGTTTTTATGACTGTTTTAATTGCGGAATTCAAGGTATTTGGGACTGTTTTTAATAGCTGAATTGATGGGTGCTTGAAACTGATAGCTGAATTCAAGGGTGTTTGAGACTATTTCAATTGCTAATTTTAGGGGTGTTTGGAATTGTAATAATAGCCGAATACAAGGGTTTTGCGACTGTTTTTAATAGACATTGTTATTGCAAAATAAATTTGACTTATACTAAATTAATATATGTAAAGTTCAAAACATTTTAAAACAATATATTCTGTATTGAATACATGGTAAAATTTTTATGTCAAAACCCCGTGCGTGCACGGGTATTATAACTAGTTAAATTTATATGTTTATTACAAAATTTGTTAAATAAGCTTTTTAAACTACGGAGTACTTTTTTTTCGTCCCAAATAAATGTTCACGTACAAAATTGTCAATTTATGATATGTGCAAGTAATCCACTTTATAGTTATTGAAATGTATACTTTACACTATTAATGATGACATTGTTTTTGAAAGGAAAAAAAATATTATACGAGTGGTTAAATACGAAAAATATAGAAAACTAGTAAATGTATTTTTCACTAAAGTGAACATATCTTATGTCAATTTCTAATAGAGATATATACTAAGTGCATATGTTAATTTCTTACAAAGCTTTTTGATATTTAAAAGGACCTTTCAAGTAACTTTTTACAATCAGTGAGAAAAAGCTTTTAAAATGTTTTTTCTTAAATTATTTGGTATTTTACAAGTCTTCTATCAAGCTATTATTTTATTTTAATATAATTATTTAGTGATGTTAAGAGCACAAGGTACGAGGGTTGTAGAGCGCTTTGGGCACCTATGTCGTGCGACGCTACACTCCGACCGACCGACACCATAAGTAATTGCGCCATGACCATGGCGCTCAAGCTATCCCTTTTCTTTTTAATCCCAAAACGTTATTTTAGTTTGTATTTGTGTTTATGTTGTATTACTTTTAGCAATAAAAGTAATAGAAGTGATAGTTAGTACGTTTAGAAACTATGTAATGTTAATAGATAATATGTAAGAGTCTAGCATCGGGCTATAGGTACTAAGCTGATAGGCTACTAGTTTTAGTCTAATAGTTTATGTATTACTAGGTCAAACCCACAAGAACTAATACCAACCCAAGCCCGATACTAGACTCTTACATATTAAAGTAATCCTCTCTATCTCACGATACCACCACCATCAAGTCACCACATTTTTTTGTTTAAGTTGATAACATGAGATCCTACAATTGGCATCAGAGCTATATGATAGTTTTTGGTTAGATTTAATAGGTTAGTTAGTGTTTTGGGATATTATTCGATAGATAGTACAATACCGGTTTTATTTCGAGAAATTTCTTGGGTTTAATCTTCGATTTAGCGGTTAGTTATGTTAAATGTTTGATTTTAAGAGTAGTCTAAGTGATAACCTAGTCATTAATCTAAGAAAAACCCAAAAACAATCACAAAAGAGACACTTTTTTAAGATTTTTCGAAGTTCACTGTTCTAGAATTTTTCTCGAATTATTCAAGTTTTTTCGAAGTTCACACCTAAACCTTTAAACTTATACTTACCACCTCGAGTATGTTTCACCATGCTTATATATATTTAGATCATCGTAGGATCGATATATCTAATATCCTTTTGCTATATTGTTTTACTGATAACAATGTTTCAATAAAATGATAAGTAATTACTATGATACTCCGTAATACGTAAGGTATTCCTAGCCAAGGTAACATTAATAATTAGCAACTCTTCTTATTACACATACTCCATATTTATTTTACATTAAACGTTTTGCAAACAGAATAGTTAATAAGGGTCCAACTGATATATGACATGAAGTTAGAGGTCTACTTTCAATTACCTTATATTTTAATGCTCTCTCAACTAAAAGTAACGTTAATTATAACATATATACATTCACTGGGATTGTTTCCCCCCACCAACTACTACAGTGATTTTATTATATTTTATTCGCACAGTTAACAGGCGTTAAGTTATTTAACGACTGTTAGCTAATGACCGTTATCTTTATTTTTTTTTTAATTCGTACGAAATTGGTTCTTCATCTCAGAGTTTCGTTTCATATTTAGTCCTCTCATAATTTGCATAATTGGTCATTCGTGCTATACGTCCATTGCAAAGTCAGTCCTTTGTCACTAAATTGACGTTAAGTAGCTACCGGCCGTTATCACGCTTTTCCTATTCGGAAAACACCCCGCGGCAACGCGCGGGATTCCCATCTCGTTACCGAACAAAACATGGGTTTATCTGGGTGGATAATTGCAGAACTGCCCTTCCAGATCTCTTTATCCGGAGACAACCAACATGCTAACTTCTGCACTTCCAATTCTGCTTATAATTAATGATTATATTTCATTTATTCTTTATGAAAGGATTAATGTCATTAAATTACATAGGACACAAACATTTTATAAGAGCACTTACATCAGTAACACATTAGCTCAGTGTCACGTCAGCGCCACATCAGCTTTAACACTTTCATCTTAACTCACAAAAAAACACTCACATTCATAACTCAACCTTAACTCACTTTAACTCAACTTTTCAAATATTTTCACATTCAACCCTAAACTAAAACTAATACTCCATTTATTAAAAACTATAACATTCATTCTTAAAATATACTGTATTACAATACGAACTAAAAAAAATACATTACGAAATAAAAATAAAAAAAAATACATTACGAAATTTTAAAAAAAAATACATTACGAAATTAAAAAGACATAAAAAGATAACGTTACAACACAACACAACTACTTATTCTTGACGATTGGCAACCCGTATTTTTCAATGATTCGGTCCTTTTCCATGTTGACCATCGCCACAAATTGTGGATCCCTGTCGGTAGTGTCGATCAACAAAAACTCAAACTCCCTCGTCCGTATTGCTGAGTATTGGTTTCAGCGGTCGCGGCGACGTAACAAAAAATCCTCGGTTGTGGCAACGTAACACGTAGCAAGTAATTTTTCTTCACTTGCTTGCCAACGTACAATTTTGGTGCCGTCTTCGTTTTCTTCAATATCCTCGTCATGTGCGGGTTCTTTATTTTTTTTCGACTTTCGTTTCCCACGAGATTTGTATTTCTTTGGTGGAGAGGTAGGTGTTTCGGGAACTTCATTTGTTTTCGTTTGAAATTGTTGAGTGAATTGGAGGTTTTGAAAATCGGAATTTAGGGAGTTTTGTTGTTGGCTATCTTGCCAAAATTTTAAGGCTTGATGTTGTTGTAAAAGTTCTTGACTCGACATATCGAATTGGTTTGGGTTATCCCAATTCGGATTTGACGATGAACCCGCATATGGGTTCCCCCACCCACCGAGGAGGTTTTGAAACGAGTCGTTGTTGTTGCCTTGAGACATTTTTTTTTTTTGGCTATTAGAAGTGTAGTAGTAAATATTTTGAGTTGTGAAAGTGTGGAAGAAAGAATTGGGTTGAATGGGTATTTATATTGGCTGTAAAAAGGTTTTTAATTTTTTAAAATTTTTTTTAGCCAATTAGCCGTTTATATACGTTTGGGGGGGGGGGGGGGGGGGGGGGGGTTTTG
>LBNU01014187.1:114192-140064 GCA_014162995.1 Artemisia annua | reverse complement strand
ATATATTTAAAAAAATATTTTTTTTAAATTATTTTTTTTTTAAATTTATTTTTTATATTTTAAAGAAAAAAAAAAAAAAAAAAAAAAAAAAAAAAAAAAAAAAAAAAAAGTCTTTCCACTTAAGCAACCGTCACATTGTCACATTATTGTAAACACAATATAATCATTAAGGAAAGAATTTGATTTCTCATATAGTTAAGTATATCGGTGTAGCATTTTGTATGTGTAATTTCTTTCGAAATTCTTAGTTTTGAAAATAAATCTATGACGTTAATATTCGAGCAATTGTTGTGGCTTAAAGAACTTTAAAAGTTGAGACAATTATCTTTTTAGCTTGGTATCATCAAGTGAATTTAAATTTTCAATGCTAAATACAAACTAAAAATACCTTAATACATTCTAAATTGGTCAACTCTACTACTATCAAGTGATGATATATAGTTTGATTTACAATGTATAAGATATATTCAGTTCTAAAACTTTTTGGGCCAATTTTTATAGTTTTCTTGTTAGCATTGTCATCATATTTTTTGTTTCTTTTGCGGGAATTAAACCATCGTAAATGCATTATCTCTACATTCTTTAACGAATGAAACAAGCCCTTCTAATTGTTTAATAGCATCGCTAATACAATTTATCTTTTGCTCGAAATTTTTTACTAACAAAACAATTACAAACACGTCATAACAAATAACCATTCCTAGCAAAAATCAAAATTTCCTAGTTCAACTCTAGCTACACTCTTTGAAGAGCATTTTGTTTTAGGTTGGTGCAAACTTTATATAAGGCATCTCTTCTTTGTTGGGATTGATTTCTTACTGCTTTGGCATTTGTCCGCGTTTCCAACGTGTTTATGATAATGGTTTGAGAATTGAAACCTTTTTTTTTCCCCCCCAATCCCCATCTTTTAGGGGATAAAGTATATATACTTTGTACTACACCAAGAATCAGAAGCTTTTGAACAAAGAAATAGCCATGTTACACGTAGTACTAAATCTAAACTATGACAACCAAATGGCGATAAAGTTATCTAGGATTAATATCAAAAAATCGTTTTTGTACCTTAAGATGCTTACCTTTCATATTAGACTACACATCATATATTGGGCTTAAATCTCTACAAGTTGTAACTTAACAACTAGAGATACATGAAAGCTTAAAATTTTCGAGCTAATTAGTGCCTTATATGATCAGATCTATAAAGATGACGACAAAAAAACATGTGACTGAATTTAAACATATACAAGGTCACAGAAAATCGGGTGCCTTTGAAATTTGAGGACTTAAAGCTCTAGCTTTACTTATTTTACCTTTGAGCCACCATCAACGAACGGTGTATAATTTACTCAAAAGTAAATGAAGAGGAGCAAGAAACCATACTTAGCTATTTTCATTCACTGAAGGAGTACTATATTTTCTTTCTATTGTAGGATCGCGTAAAATTAAAACTGTATTGACATTTGTGTAACTTGTAACTCATTATTAATCAATAACTTCACGTACATGCACTATGTTGAACTTAACCAATTCAACGTAAAAAAACAAGATGTACACTTCTATGATCCCGCATGAGTTAGCTCCTCACCATATGCATACGTTTTACTGTATGAATGAATATTCTGCCAATAAAAAATCAAAACTCATGAGACCCTCAGCGATGATTACTGGGCATGAGTACTTCAACTTAAGCTAAATATTCCATTCAACATATGTTTTTCGTCTAAAATACAATGAGATTTTTCATTCTAAATATAAGCTTTATATTTTCGTCCAGATCAAGATACTTGTAGCTTAGCTTTTATAATGATGAATCTAGAGTATGATACTTATTCTGCAAAACAAGATGTGAAATATGTTGCTATTTTCCCTTATAGAATTGCATTGTTTACAATGAAAACCAACCAAAGTAGGTTTTTATTTCAAACATCGTATTTAGAGGATTTGTTTTGCCTAATTAATGGGCTTATATGCTATTGAAAATTAGAAAAAATAAGTTAAGCCACTTTTTTATTGTGTTCCAAAATACGTCATAAGGTAAATGATAAACTAATAGTCCTATAAAATGAGTTTATAAAATTTTCCATCTTTAAATAAGCTCATAAAATCGGTGAATAAACCGGGTTTGATCTTTGATTGAAGGAAAATAGAAAGAAAATGTTACATACTCCCATGGAAGGTCTCCTGCAAGAAGCCAATGTCCATCTTTGTGTTGATACATGAGCTCGTAACTTGCACCATCTTCCTCAATTTCAACATCTAAAAAATCGACAATTTCAATTGATCAACTAGGTGGGCTCCATTTTTCAACAAAAATATTCTATGATTACATTTACTTAATAAACAATGACTAAGGATCAAATGAGAAGAATCCTTAAAATAAGAAGAATGAGAAATAACTATAACTATATATTATAGATGCATCAATTTGAATTAGGTGCATCCCTAATCTTTTATATGCATCATAATATATTTTTTAGCAAAAAAATAGATGCATATGCATATATTAGATGCATTTCATCAAATTAGACGAATCCTATGTATTTTTCATCCTTTGCGGGTCAAATTTGTTTCTACTACTACTCTGCATCGTTTTTAGTTCAAAATCACCTTCGAAACTAATTGTGATGCATCTAAATGAATAGAGATGCATCTAATTCAAGTCGATGCATCTCAAATATGCGGTTATAGCTATTTCTCATTCTTCTCATTTTAAGTTTTCTTCTCACTAGATCCTTACCCAATAAACAATAAATAAAAATAAAAATAGAAACCCATATAAGATGGTTAAGAAGCAGTAGTTTAACATTTTAGTTTCATTAATAGAAATATAAACAACGACTACATAACTAGCATTAATAGAAAAATAAACAAAGAAAGTACAAATAACAAAAGAAAGGATCTAAATATTTTTAGTGTCCGACACAACTAATTAAATTAATTGTACTGAACACTAAAAATATTTAGTTCATTTTCTATTAAGATTTGTCGGTGGAGTTTACGAACTTAAAAGTTTTTTGTTTTCTAATCCGGTTGAGGTTCACGATTCTCACGATAAAATATTACGAGTCTGCCACTACTAGTAGAAATTAGTTTTGGGACCATTTTTAACGACGTCGCATGTCGTCACTAAAAGTTAAAAAATGACAAAACATCAAATTTTAACTTTGACTTTCAATGAAGCATTTCGGTATATGTTTGACTATTGGACCCACAGTTTTTAGGAGCGACGCCTGTCGTTGCTAAAAGTATCTCCATTTTACTTTTTGATTTTGTTTTTTCAGTTATTCTTTCCTAAGGCTAAACCCCAATCTTGACGGCCAAAACATTTAGCGATGACACATGACGTCGTAAAACTATATATCAATTATACAATAATTATTTTCGTATCAAATAATTTATTTTTTTAATTAAAAATGAATTTAGGAGAGTTCTTAAATGATTATTTTTTAATGGGTATGTACTTTTAGTGATCTACACTGACGACGTTTTGGCGACTAATGTCGTCACCAAAGCCTTTCACGATGAATTTTGGACCTTTGGTGATGACTTAGGTTGTCTCCAAAAGCCTCAAACGTTGTAGTGTGCTACTTACATGTTGTTAATGAATGAAAATCATCGAACGCAAAAAGATTAGATATAGGACCACTTACATTTGTCAAACATGTGAATCAATGTGGTTGTTAGCATTTGATAAGAATGAAAAATATTCAAATTAATCTTTCTTGCAATTCCAACTCCATCCATCTTCACCTTCACAAACAACTCGTTGTTGTTGTTGTTGTTCATCACCTTAATATTGTCAGCTTCTTCTTCCACCCTTCCATTCAACTCTATGTCGTCAATGTAGTTCTCTTCAATGAACCTTTTCCTACAAAATGTATCTTGTTATAATCTCTAAGTACTCGATCGTATATAACATTTATCCCGAAACGCTATAACTATGTATTGTGCATTGTGTATGTGTGCGGAGTAGTCACAATGATGGCTTCTATAGCTTATTTGTTGATACTTAAAATCCTTTGATGATTGTTGCTAATGTATGCCACATGTATTTTTAGATTGTCTCCTTATTGAGCTCGTGCAATTTTCTTTTGAACCACAAAAAGTCCCATGCATTAATCTTTTTTGGAACTTTATACGAGAAGCTATTAGTCGGTAAGTTACCTTGATCATAGTTAGAACAAAAGGCATGTTACTTGAACCTACGGATGCATGTATATAATGTGACCTCTTTGCTAAAATACGTAAACAGTACCAAATAGGAATGCATGTATATAATGTGACCTCTTTGCTAAAAGACCTTACGTTGGATTGAGGGATTTAAAAAGAAAATTAACTAATCAAGTGCATTTATCAAGAAATCACATAAACTTACTCTTGGTACTCCTCATTGAAGAATGTGTTGATGGCTTCATGATCATAGCCATGGGAACTTTTCTTTTTGGGTTGTCTCTTTTGATTGGGAGGTGAAAGACTTAGCTCAAGTTCCATTATCCTTAATAGTAACTAACTTCACTGTGTGTGTTTTTTGTTGTCTCATTAGTTTGGATTACTTCCAAGTATTTATAGAACTCAAAAGTTGCGTAACACAAATACAAGGACTTGTACTTCAAGCTTGCTTATATTTTGTGTGCAAATTAGCTCCATCATCCATTATTATCTAAAATAAATAGGACTAAAAATATATAAAAATCCAATGATGAAAAAAGGAAATGTTTAATGGAGATATCAAAAAATTGTAGCTAGATAACTAGTTATAATGCCCGCGCACGCGCGGGTTTTTTTTTAAATTTTTTGAATCATATATTTTTATTTATTAAAAAACAAATAATTTAATCTTTGTTTTGTTTGATTTATGATGTTTAATTATAGTTTTTTATTATTAAAGATAATTATTTAAAAATTTTAATCCTATTGTTAATTGCATCTTATCTATATTTTTTGTATTTATCTTCTACTTGTGTTATGGATAAATATAAAATATTATCTAATAAGAAAATAATCTTTTTTTCTAAATAATATTATTACTAAATAAGGTATGGTTTAGTTTTTTTGAAATGGAAAAGTCCCCACTTGGGGTTTTGTTTTATTATATAAAAGATATTAAAGGATGGGTCGGGAAAAGGAGGACGAACCCCCCATATCATGTCATTTTCTTTACCTATCTTTTGATACGATCTTATTTTCCTCCAACCCTTTTTAATTTTGTGGTTGAATATACTTATTGTTTATTTATTTATTAAGTCTGACAGTTATAAATTAACGAATCATCGCTACAAGGTGTAGAGTAAACTGAAGAAAGAACAATCGTAGAACACAATATATTACTGATTCCGTATGTAGAATATAAAGATTACACGACGAAATAAATAAAAAGACTATAATTGTCGTATCGCATACAATGGCGCAGCTATTAAGGGGCAAGGGGGGGCGCCCGACCCCCCGAAATTTTTTTTTGCGATGTAAGGGGTATATAGTTTTCGTGTAGAAAAATTTCTGTATATTCGGTTTCGACCCCCCATTTTAATTGTGGAATTTTATTTTATATATTAAGCAATAGAATTGATCCATTACATTTTACATAAGCCCATCTACCCAATAACCCAAACTAAAATACATTACATAATTTTTATATAACCCAGTAAAAGAAAAAATAAATAAAACCGGCCCACTAAAAGAAAAAAAAATAAAACTGGAACATTGAACCAACACAAACAATAACAATTAACAAAGTAACTCTAATTTATTCAATGAATCGAACCAGGTACCAACCGTTTGTCTCCTTTTTAATATTTAGTTGTCTTGGACAAATGTTTAGTTTTTTAGTGATTGGAACTTTTTTTTATATAATAATAGTATTTAATTTTTGACCCGACCCGAATCGAATCACCGACCCGAACATATTACCCGAAAAATAGCGTTAGGAAAAAAAAATTTAGATCCCGACCCCCCACTAAAAATTTTCAAGCTTCGCCAATAATCGCATATAGTGGCCATAACTAAACTTATATATAGTGCTTAAAGGTATGCATAGTTGTTTGATGAAATGTCATACGTTATAAAAAGATGAGTATAACATTGTTCCATACTTCCATATATTCTCACGCTCATAAAACAAAACTAAGAAGCTTATGGATATTGTAAGACGTTAAATTAATATAGGTATGGATATTATAATATTTGATCTATTATTATCCTTAGTTGCGGCTTCTATGTAATTGTGGTCTTGTAATTTAAGAAAAAAAATATATGCATAAAAATTGCAAAGTAATCTACAAATCATTTGTAAGAGCACATGGTACTATGACTTAGGCCTTGTGCCAATCCGGCGTGTTCCCACGCCATGGTATCGCAAGGGGTATGTGCTATGGCTTGAACCAACTCTTTGGCGTATGCGAGAACCTACGGATGCATGTATATAATGTGACCTCTTTGCTAAAATACGTAAACAGTACCAAATAGGAATGCATGTATATAATGTGACCTCTTTGCTAAAAGACCTTACGTTGGATTGAGGGATTTAAAAAGAAAATTAACTAATCAAGTGCATTTATCAAGAAATCACATAAACTTACTCTTGGTACTCCTCATTGAAGAATGTGTTGATGGCTTCATGATCATAGCCATGGGAACTTTTCTTTTTGGGTTGTCTCTTTTGATTGGGAGGTGAAAGACTTAGCTCAAGTTCCATTATCCTTAATAGTAACTAACTTCACTGTGTGTGTTTTTTGTTGTCTCATTAGTTTGGATTACTTCCAAGTATTTATAGAACTCAAAAGTTGCGTAACACAAATACAAGGACTTGTACTTCAAGCTTGCTTATATTTTGTGTGCAAATTAGCTCCATCATCCATTATTATCTAAAATAAATAGGACTAAAAATATATAAAAATCCAATGATGAAAAAAGGAAATGTTTAATGGAGATATCAAAAAATTGTAGCTAGATAATATTAAAGGATGGGTCGGGAAAAGGAGGACCAACCCCCCATATCATGTCATTTTCTTTACCTATCTTTTGATACGATCTTATTTTCCTCCAACCCTTTTTAATTTTGTGGTTGAATATACTTATTGTTTATTTATTTATTAAGTCTGACAGTTATAAATTAACGAATCATCGCTACAAGGTGTAGAGTAAACTGAAGAAAGAACAATCGTAGAACACAATATATTACTGATTCCGTATGTAGAATATAAAGATTACACGACGAAATAAATAAAAAGACTATAATTGTCGTATCGCATATAGTGGCCATAACTAAACTTATATATAGTGCTTAAAGGTATGTATAGTTGTTTGATGAAATGTCATACGTTATAAAAAGATGAGTATAACATTGTTCCATACTTCCATATATTCTCACGCTCATAAAACAAAACTAAGAAGCTTATGGATATTGTAAGACGTTAAATTAATATAGGTATGGATATTATAATATTTGATCTATTATTATCCTTAGTTGCGGCTTCTATGTAATTGTGGTCTTGTAATTTAAGAAAAAAAATATATGCATAAAAATTGCAAAGTAATCTACAAATCATTTGTAAGAGCACACGGCACTATGACTTAGGCCTTGTGCCAATCCGGCGTGTTCCCATGCCATGGTATCGCAAGGGGTATGTGCTATGGCTTGAACCAACTCTTTGGCGTATGCTAATGCTTCATTTTTTTATTTTATTTTTTTTAAATCCTTTTTATCTTTTTGATTTTAGTGGGTATTTTAAATTTAAATTAGGTTTTTTTAATTATACAATATATGTGTGTTTTTCTTGAAAGCGGCGATCGAAGGATGATGCCTTTTAATTTGTATACTATTTTTTTGTTTTTCATTATTTTGTTTTTATAGAAGTTTCATTATACCTTTTAACATTTAGAAAGTTTGTCTAAATAGGCTAAAGTTTATGCAATGTATTTTTTTCTCGTATATTATTTTTAGTCTTATATAATTTGTAAATTTATTTTTAATGAATGAAAGATTAGTTTTTTTAAAAATAAAAGAGAAAATAAAATAGTGGGTCTAAAAAGAGATTTTGGCTTGAGCCATTACGGAATGTGTTTTGAGGATGTTTGAGTGAAAAAAGGATGTGAAAGGGGAAAAGTAGGCGTGGTATGACCTGACACAAAAACGAGTCATGACACTTGATGCTTTAAGAACCTCTAAAGTTTTATTCTACTTTTATTATTACAAAAATCAAACACGGGCGATTGTTTTGTTAGACTATCTCTCACAGGTGTTGGTGTTGCAATTTTTAATCTTCGATATGTTTTTTCATCGCTTTTGTTGACAAAACTGCATTCCGCATTTTGTATCTTTCAATACTTTGGTCTGTCAAACTTTATAAACTTACCGTCTAATTCAAATTCACACATTTTATTTTTTATTTTTTTCACTTTTCAGTTTTCTTTTGTCTTTTCTATTCTAATCAAAGTAGATATGCTTCAAATCACCAAACATTTCCTACTTTTTTTTCATAGTAAGTATCCTAATCATTTTTTAAAGGTATGAATAACCTCCCAGCCTTTTATTAATTAGGTAAAGTCATCTTAAATCATTTTTTGAAGGTAGATGAAGATTTGGAAAATATGAATGGTGTTCGGAGAATAAGATGTTGTGTGTCTGGTGGGAAGTAAACATTGGTTGTAATTGTGGGATGGAAAAAAGGAGATAACAAAGGGTTGGTGGGGTAAATCCCAGACATACGAACCCACGCTTCCAACATTTTTTTTCTACTGTCTGTGTTTAAGGTTGCTTAGGCGACAAAACATTTATGCTTTTAGGTTGCTTCAACAAGTAATCATTATATCCTCTATTATTTTTAACATCAGCCTTTAGTGTAATTAAGAGGAAAGTTATTGCAAAAAAATCACTTAAAATTTAAGTTATATAGACCAAAAAACTTTTAACCGCAATAATTAAACAAATAACTGTTAAAAAGTTTATAAGAGTAAAATGATGCATAAAAGTTCCATAGAGATGCTTTTTAGCTAAGGGTCTTGGCAGTGGGTGCCTGAAGGCACGGGACAGGATCCATCCCGTGCGGGAACACCGCCGCCGGCTATACGGTACCGCACGGGATCCTTCCCACACGGGAAAGTTTCACGCACGGGAAAGCTTGGATTATTCGACCGTTGTGGTTTTTTTTTTACCGTTGCATGTTTCAAACGGCTATTTTAGTTTTGGTACTGTAACAAAAATGGTGGGAACATATGAATGGATCGAAGGAAGAAGATGACAACTTAAAAGCATTTATATTTTTTACCTCATCTATTGTTGTGTGTACATTTTGTCCTTCTAATTAGTTTTGTTCTTTAATAAGAGCAAAATAGTTTATAAAGCTGACAGTTTCTACCCTCATGTCAAATAGTATTATTAATGATCCAACACTACACTTTCAAAATATTTAATTTTAATGGAATTTTAGTTTTTTTTTTTATAATTTTAATGGAAATTAAAAAAAAAATGAAGTGAGTGAAGGGATGTAGTGAGTGATGTGTTGCCAACAAAAAAATAAGTGAGTGATGAAAAAAATATGTGAATGATGTGGCATAAGGGGATTGGTTGGGAGTAAGTGATGTGATTTTGGGTGAGTGACCCATTGCCAACATATTGATTGAAAAAAACTTGGTTGTACTAAGACATTCAATTCGTAGAATGATGCATACTGTTTCTTTACACTTTCTATTTCTGCATTTGCGGATGCTCAGTTACAATTTTTATTTATGCTCGAGACTATGTTACAAATTTTATTAACTACCGTGACTCATATCAAGGAAAATCCGACACAAAATCAATCATGTTAACTAGTTGTATTTTAATTTGTTCAACATATCAAATCAAGTCCCTATGACATACCTAAGTCGGTACACTTGCCATCGATGAACCTAAACATACTGACAAATTAATTGCCTATAGGCTTGAATTTAGACATGGACTTGATATGAGATTTTGCTAACCAAGTATCCGACAATGTGACAAAATTAGTTAGACTGGTACACATGAACAATAAATAACACAAAAAGGGAAGTCAAATCACATGGGGTGGTTGATCAACTACTTGCCTTGTTGGGCTTCTCATATTGACTTCGAGCTATCAATATAGAACTTCATTACCCTATTTGCGGGGGCGGAGAAAACGGTGAATTATTGAACGATAATTATAGAACGGAGAGTGTTTAACATTCGAAAATAAGTCTTCACAAAATTTAATAACAAAAAGGAGGTTGAAGAATAAAAACGATGAAAATTTGTGAATCTCTTGCCCGACGAAAAAATTGCCCAATAAAAAATGAGTAGTGTCGGGAATCTCCGGATCTATGCTTATTTTGGCATGCCTAATTAACATACTTAATTTTATGTCTAAGAAAGATTATCATACACTTGGCAAAATTAATGTTAAATTTGAAAAGATATAAATTATGGAATACATGTATTGAACAATTCCGGCATAATAATAGGCACATGAGTTAAGTATCTCAATTATTTTTCATAAAAATTTTGAGCATAATAAATAGTTTAAATTCAGAAATTCGAAAGCATTTTTCACAGCTATTATGTTTACCATTATCACATTTGTTCTAGAAACTTTTAATAATTTTCTGAAAGCCTTTTTATATTAATTTGTGTTGTCTTTGAAGAACTAAAGGACTTTTTATTTGATCTTTCCTGAGATACGGTGTCTGCATTGTTTGCATACAATAGATGCAATGTTGGATCAGTTCAGTGCCCAAAGTCCTAGAATATGATTTGAACATATAATATCATAAGTATAAATGAAGACGCTGAACAAATGTTCAGCATAAACTCTTTCTGAGTTCTTAAAAACAAAGTCTTCACATCATTGTTTGAAGCGGTTCAAGTATTGAAGCAGAAGTCTCAAAGAAGAAGTTCAGTTCAGCGAGGTTGACAATGCCTCGCTGAACGATGTCGATCTCCTCAACAAAGATGCTGAGCAAAATGCTCCTGGCATCTAGAAGGTTACAAGACAGGAAAAAGATCCTTTATACAAAAAGTATTATGATTGAGAGTTTGATATACAAGAGTAAAATTAAGAGTTGCAAGTTATGTCCTTGTGATAGGGTGTATCACTTAAATCAAACCATAACTAGGACATAAAGGTGTGTTTGGTTCGTTAGAATTAGAGGAGAGAGGAAGAAGATGGGAAACTTTCTAGAGAGAGAAAGAGAGAAAACTTGTGATATTAGATTAGGTAAAATGAAAGCTCCAACCCTTCCCACATGTGGGAAGGGGTATTTATAGTTCTTAGATAATACTTGCCCCTACACGGGCTGTGGACCGGGTTGACAGTGGGTAAAGACCCGACCCGACTCCACAAATACTAAACTAACTAACTACGTACTAACTAAATATTAAGATAACTAAATTAATACTAATAAGCCTACGAGCTACATTAATGCTAAATAGATACTCGGGGTGACCGAGTCTTCATATGATATTCCTAACAATCTCCCCCTAAGGGAGGTCACCCCGGAAAATAAATTTTGAATTCTAGCATTCTTGTAATCTTATAGCTCGTAGTTTCTGATTCTTCACTTTTGGCTCACTTCGTACTTCAAGCAATGATCTTGTGATTAGTGTTCCTTTGGCATGTGTGATCTTTGAGCATTCTTTGAGATCATCAGCCACCGTAAATCTCCAAGCTCATCCTTTGTTTTATCGCCTTCATGTGATGTAGTGACTTTTGGACCGTCATGCTCACATTCTTCTTGATTAGGAGACTTTGCATCAGAGTTGCGGAAGCATTGTTTGTAAGTCTCTCTTCATTCATGATCTTCATTGATAATGAGTTGGTAGTGTGAGCATGAGGTATGGATTGACACGATTCAGCTGAAATTAGGAACCACAGTCGCCATCTTTATATGTATACCTGAGATAAAACAGTTAGCAATAAAGTTGGAGAGCGAATATGGCTTTGTCACTCGCTCTAGGTGGTTGGATTAACCTTCGAACCCGTGAGGACCGACCTGTGGTCAGGTAGAATTTTCTTTAAAGAAAGATTCTCCTTGACAGGAATTTCCAGCTTGTAGTAATGAATCTTCCAAAGTGTTTGCTTCAGAGTCATCATACTAAGCATGTTCTCATACCGGAACATCTCAAAGCAGACAGCACGGAAGAGTGAATCGGTGAATAAAAATTCACTGATTGATGTGAAATAGATTAGAGAAATCACTCGCGTGTTACTTGAACAAACATTTTTGTGACACGATGAGAGTTTTGTAGCTTGAATCACATTTCCATCATAAATACT
The DNA here is from genome assembly GCA_014162995.1 of Artemisia annua. Taxonomy (NCBI): domain Eukaryota; kingdom Viridiplantae; phylum Streptophyta; class Magnoliopsida; order Asterales; family Asteraceae; genus Artemisia; species Artemisia annua. The sequence goes on along the minus strand of LBNU01014187.1, from coordinate 127,795 downwards.
TTTGTTTTGAAGATTTATACACAACCAATGTACTCGAAAATGAGTTGATGAGCACATTGGAAGGTTTTGTACAAAAATATCCGTCAATCCATTTCCTGGAATAAGTTTGATTCAAATGTGAATCGCCCCATTGTTGCTTTCCAGTTGTCACTAGTTCGATCCATGAAGGATCTCACATGTCACCTACCAAGAGCTTGTGTGATGTTCACTCTAGAAGGATTTCCATCTTCATTGTGAATAATTGCATATCACTCAGATGTTCTGGCAATACCACAGGGATAATGCGTAGGACTCTTAATATATTCCTTACTTTCCACGGTGTATGAAACAGTAAGCATATTTGCAGTGTGTCCTAATGAGATTTATGGATGATCTCTTGGCTCTAGACTCCATAGTGCGTTTTGGTTGTCGGAGACTGGAGCGGTGTCTCCTGTTTTAATATCACCATGGCTCGCAATGAGCGGATAATAAGTTATGCAGGGTTCCCCGTGAGAATAAAACAAGCTCTTTTAAGAGAACTTGAGTGGTTTAGAAGGTTTAGTGCAGTGCGTCATTGGGTCCATGACGTCTTAGTCTTCAATACCGACATTAACTTTGTAACAACCAGTAGCATATGAGTTGAACCCGGTTTCTGCCCTAAGGTTGATTCAAGATATTCAACTCCTTCTTTCCCATTTCTCATATTACTCCTTTTTTCATAATCACACCTAAGGACTTTCTAATACTATCTATTTGGTATTGTCCTTGGGTAGATCCCTCCGGCTCTGGCGGATCATAGGATGGTTTTTCTAACCTTAGCCACCTTATAACTTCATGACTATCCTATGTTGCCATCAACCAAATCATTGAAAATTCCCTCAAAGTGTTTATGATTCTGAAATACATTTTGTATAACACATTTTGTATACGCTTTGAGAGTTTTTGTGATTTCCAAATGCTCCCCCTTAACATGCGCTCATAGGTTTTTGATATAAATTTGCACATGTCGGGATGAGTACGCACTTTTGAATTAATCCACTCTCAATAGACGAGTCCTCGCGAGACACGTTTACGTTGTTTAGTTAAAGGAATCCTTTGTCAGCTTTTAAGTGACAACTAGCCCTAATAACTAACTTGAAGTTGTTAACATTCCTTATTAAGGAAGTTAGACCCTATCAGAGTTCCTGTCTATGAAGAGCTTCTCGAAACGGTACAATCTACTCAGACATGTCCTTTCGATTCATGACCACAATTTTCGGCAATTCATTGGTTAATTCTGAGTCACGCTTTTATGAGATACCACTTTTGCTCCCCCTCAATATGTGTCTCAATGTATGAAAAGGTTTGGCACATATCCGGGAGCCTACATTTGAGTCCAAAAGATCACATTTGTTTTATCATATTTCATATTTAAATCACATTTTCTCCCCCGATCAAAAATTTCAAACCCTTTGAGATTTGTGATCCTAAGTGATTTAAATGATTTAGAGAAATTTGGAAGAAAAATGTGTTCAGATTTTATATTTACTGATAAGTGGAACATGTTATGCTCCCCCTCAATCCATGAGGGAGAGGGTTATGTGTCAGAATTGATAAGTTTTACAAACGATTTGAGGTTTAATGAGAAACTTATGAAAAATTCACATACTGACACATAACCATCACATTTTGTTTATTGCTTATTATGTACAAAGTGGCGTGTTTTGATGATATATAAAATTTTGAAATCACTCTCCCCCTCAATCAATGACACATTTATATTTTTGAAAGAGTTGTTGTCATTGATTGAGTGATGAATTTGATGAAAAAGTTCAAGTCTTATTGATTTCCAAAAAATTTCATGGTACCACCAAGTTTTTCACAAATATTCTCCTGAAGAATCATAGAAGGGAAAATATTTGCAATGTAAAGAAGACTTCTCTTCTTTATCAAGAAATAATACACTGAAACGTACATTAAGTCGATGATGCATGGATATTGCGTAATCCATACCCGGGAGAACTAAATCACCCGTTGACAGGAACAGACGTCTTTTTGGCGACGTGCTTTCCTCATTTTGAAAAACGGGTTGCGTATCTGAAGTAATAGAAAACCTCAATTTTAAGTACGGGTTACAGTCTGAAATAACTGCAAGCCATTTAGGCATGTTTTGAAAACTTTTTGAACTTCTGTTCGAACTTCATTTAAAGACCCGTGTCATTATTGAATGACATTTCTAGGACCGTAAATGTTATCGATGCCAGAAGACATGCTTTGAAAAACTATTTTTGGTATTTTCTATTTTTCTGATTTTTATGGTTTTTTGAAGATTTTATATTTTACTAATTACAATTTTTGAAAAGAAAAGAAAAAAAAAAATATGTACGAAATGGAGTGCACACTTGGTATTGATCAGGGACGATTTTTGCCCCAAAAGTTTTCAACAGGGACGATCTTTGCACTTTTCAAACATGTGGGACGAAACTTGCAATTTAGCCAAATTTTAAAGAACGATTTTTGCAATTTACTCTTTTTATTTTTCAGTCCTTATGATCCAAAATCAATACTAGTAACAAATTAAACCCAAAGAATCAAAATTATGTTCAACTATTTCCATACTCCCATAGCAAAAAGAAAGAAAATAAAAACTGTTTCTTGAAGATTTGTTTATCTAGTGGTAAAAGGAAGAAGATACATCGTAAATGAATATCTTATAATCAAATCAATATCAACTAAATACATCATATTGTGTAACAACTAGAATCAAAGATTGAACAAACGGAAACAAAATTAAACCTCACTTACTACAAACTTCCAAAAACATAAAACATGGAGGAACAACACCATTAACATAAGAAATTTTATAGAGAAAAAATCCCTAATTTTTATGTAGATCTATGCACATTAAAGAAAGATAAAGTGATGAACAAGGTATTAAAAAATTCTGTTGGAGGCAACAAATTAAAGGAAATATTGGAGTGAAGACGAAGAAGTAGGGGGCCTAATTGAAGTGGAGGTAATGGTGGAGTAAGTTGGCTGCTGTGGGAGGTAGGTACGCATGGAAGAGTATTTGTGGAAAAGAGAGAGGATAAATGAAAAAGGGTAAACGTAATTTTGTAATGAACATCCTGAATGAAAACACCCTCCTTTTTGACAACCTTTTACATCTAGGATTTTCTTTTGTGGTAAGAAAAAAAGAAACATTCTCAAAACTAGCTGGGGATAAGAAAGTGTTTCGATTTAGGATATTAAAGCAAAAAAGAAACATCCCTAAGAGGCCTATTTATTTGTCTAAGTAACAAACCCAAAAAGCAATTTTTTTTTTTTGATTTGACACTACACGTTTACTTATCATAGATTGTTTCGGTTAAAGTACATTGGCGATACTTATACCCAGTGTTCTAAAAGGCGCGCCAAGGCACCGCAAAAGCATCACCAAGGCGCGAAGCGTGGCATCGCAACCACAAAATGGACCATGGCGGCTGCTCTAGGCGTAGCGTGAAAAAAGGCGCGAAAAGGCGCGCCTTTTGGTAAGGCCCGTGGCGAGCCTTTTTGAACCATTTTTTTTTTTTTTTTTTTTTTTTTTTTTTTTTTTTTTTTTTTAACTAACTATTTCGAACCAGTACTTGGAATTTGGGCTATTTCGTATTTGGGTTTGGTAAATATATAATAAATATTAGTCTAAATGTTTAATATAGTAGTATAAATGTATATGAAATATAATACTATAACATAAAAGATAAATCTAAAATATTTTTTTGCCGCCTTAGTCACGCATTAAAGAACGTCATAGCTTCGCCATTGCTCGTAAGGCATGAGGCGTGACCATGCTGCCACGCCACGCCTCACGCCATTTATAACCTTGCTTATACCAATGTTTACAAGTTTAGTTATGTTTATTGAAAGTTGTTTTATAATGAATATTTTATTTTCTTAGCAATCTCTTTGTTTTGTTGTCTATATTTTACCGGGTCAAGTTAGGTAATTCGTGTCTCATGGTCAAAACAACATGGGTTTTAAATGAAATTTTCAAATATGGTATATTATCATAAATATTTTTCAAACTACTAATTTTGTTAAGAAGAATATTGAATTTTGTATAAAATACCAAAAAGTAAAAAAAAGCACTTCTAACATCGTTGTACAAAACCAAACCCCAAACATAATTATCATCATCTGAATCAGATGAAATAAAACCAATCTTATCAATAAAATCAAATCCTTTGAAAATGTCGTCATCATCATCTTCTTCAAGCGATCGAATTAGCTTACCGGTGTCAGACCCTCAGCAAAAAGGCACCGAGCAGAGGCTTTTCAAAGGATCCACCATGACTTCTCGTGGTGCTTATGCTGCCGTCTCTTATATGTCTTGTGCTGGTATAATTTTCATGTTTTATCATACCCTTTTGACCCACTTGTTAATTAGTTGAATCTTTTTGTCTTAAAGATTGATAAAAATACAATCTTGGTACAAAATTTTAAGTAAATGAGTTGAATTTTAGTCTATAGATAAGTTATTTCAGAATCTTGGCAGTGTGATTTGCTTTTAAGTGGTTTTACGTACTTTGCGCGGTGTTTAGGCCTTTGGCTGTGAGTTTTTGGCGTTTGTGATTCTTACGATCGTTTTAGTTGTAGGGTCATTTGGTCGAAAGCATATCGTTGTAATCTCTAGGGTTGTGATAATTTTTATATTTTATCACGCCCTTTTGACCCAATTTTTAATTCGTTTAAAGTTGAATCTTTTTGTCTTAAAGATTGATAAAAATACAATCTTGGTACAAAATTTTAAGTAAATGAGTTGAATTTTAGTCTATAGATAAAAATACAGTCTTGGCAGTGTGATTAGCTTTTAAGTGGTTGTACGTACTTTGCGTTGTTGAATTTTTGGCGTTTGTGATTCTTAGGATCGTTTTAGTTATAGGGTTATTTGGCCGGAAGTTGTAACCTTTAGGGTTGTGATAATTTTAGGGTCGTTGTATTTCGTGGCTTATTGCTAGCTTGCTATCTATATATTTATAATCGCCTTTTAATGAAAACGATACTTTCTCTATGCGTAATTAAAAGGAATCATTTTTATCTTTTATTGTACATCTATAAAGTTTTAGTCTTGAGTTTAAATTTTTGCACCATAACGGGAAAAAAAGGAATGAGGTTTATGGATGTGATTGAGCTTCTAAGTGGTAATACCAGCTTTAATTAGGGTGAGGTTTCCTATTGTTAGTTGTATTAAAAGAGCGAATTTAATTTCTTGTATTAACATGGGTCAGCAGCTTATGTGTATATTAATTGAAGTTCTGTTAGGAAAATTCTCTATAGCTTTTTGTATTACATATGCATAATATTCTGCTTTTTTGTACGATATTACATGTCAGTCGTAATTTTTCTATACCTATGATTTCAAATTAAGAATAAATTTGATTTTACAGTGATGCTGGTATTGTTCAACAAAGCTGCTCTTTCATCCTATAGTTTTCCATCTGCAAATGTCATCACACTTTTTCAGGTACTTAAATTAATAGTTTATGTAGATTAATTGGTACATAATTGTTTCGATTGTGAGTTTCTTTGCATTTTATTTGTGGTCGAATGTGATATTGATTTATGCGCAGTTGTCATGTATTTTGAACTGCTTGATTTGTTCTTCTACAATTTTTACTCAATGGGTGGATATGATTGTTGATTCATAGACCAACACATCACCTAGATTATGAGCAAGATACCTAATAATTATCTTTAAAGATCCTAAGTTATTCCGATTCCTGCATAAGTGGACATTGTTATTACTTATTATAAAGGCATTTTTTTATTGGTTTGTGCTGGCTTTCACAGTGGATATTGGATTGAATTTCTCAAGGATCTCACATTTTTGAAATACAAAGTTCTATTTCTCATTTTGATGCCGACATCCACTTACACGATCATCTTCTCTATAATCATATGTTGGCATCCCGACATTCTGCCATGCAAGTAGTTAGGATCTTACTGCTGCTTATAACTTAAGATTTTAGCTATGATGGGATGTTTAAGCATTGTTATATACAAAGTACTTATTGGCAAAAGTGACCTCAAGGCGATGTGCCTTCCCTACGAACTAGGCGAGAGGCAACAACAAGCGAGGAACATTTTACCATTTGTGCATATGATATTGTCTAACATGAAGACAGTGATTAAATATTACCTTAAATCTTCATTTTAATAGAAAAATGCTAAAAAAAGAGAAGTATATTCAAATACTTAAAGCCTTAAAGTCTACTATTCTTACTCAGAATAATCATCTAAGTTCTCATTTCCTATTTCCCCATCGTTTCCAAATCTTCATCTACAAAGATCCTCGTTGGATTCATCTTGGAGTGCCCTACTTGTAGATGATAATGTATTTCTTTTGATATAATGTCTCAGCTCGTTTATACCACTTCCACTAGCTACATTACCCCAAGTTGGTGCTTCATCCTCATCAAACACGAACTCCCCTTTGGCATCATTAGTTCATTACTTCCTGTGAGTCACTCATTGCTCTCATCCACATTGTCTAAACATATTAAAGGGTTAGCATGGCAAATTATTAACCTGAATTAGAGGTATATGGCCAGCTGGAATGCTTAATTAGTTAAAAACTAGCCGTTATAGCCAAAAGGCCATCGCCTCTCGATGCTTTTTGTCGGCCACTCGGCCGAGAAAAACGCCTCACTTTTTTGGAATCAAGGCACTTTAGTGCAAAACGCCTTGCTTTATCACTTAAGCGCTCACTTTTCTCGCTTTTGACTACCTACTAAGATGGCAAATCTTGTCATATGTCCACCTATTCTTATTCTAAAACTAACGTTCTCATCAGTCTCTCCATTGATCTGTAAGTTCGAAAAATACAATATACCCTTTCTGATAACCTGCTCTTATATATATGTCATCTCATACTTCCTTTAACACCGTTTTTAAAACTCTTCTACATAAGATTGACTTTCTGTTATGTTCCCTTTTCTTTTGAGGTAGACTGTGTTATGTTCTATATACGCAAATACTTTTACCTGGCGTGTAGTTTTACTGATCAAAACTATATGGTCGTATGTTTGTAATTCTATTAGTTATCTGATAATATCTTCTATTTTATGCAGATGATATGTTCATGTTCTTTTCTTTTTGTTTTACGGCGTTGGAAGCTTATATCTTTTAGCTCCGGTGATGCTGATAATTCAACGAGGTTCGTGTCATTGCAGACGTTGATTCACACTTCACCCCTTGCTCTGACTTATTTGCTTTACATGGTATGTCCACTGTCTAATGTAGAGGTAGCGTTATTTAAGTAGTTCCTAATTTTCTATAATTGTATTCTTTGTTTCTTATTGAAAGCTAGCCACTATGGAGTCTGTACGAGGAGTAAATGTACCCATGTACACCACACTTAGGAGGACGACAGTTGTCTTTACAATGTTCGTGGAATTTATATTGGTGGGTCAGAAGTACAGCCGATCTGTAATTGGAAGGTAAGCATTTATATTTAATTACCTCTGTTTTTTTACTGAGCTCGTAACTATACTGACTAAGTAGCTATCAATGTAATTAAGCATAATTGTGGTGTTTGTGCCAATTCTGGTTAACGTGACTAATTATAATTAGTTCCTATATATCAGTTAGTGTGTTTTTGTGAATTTCCTTCCATTGAATGACCTTTTGCCTTTTTGTGAGTCTCTGAAGTCACTTAGAGCGCCAATGGTGTTAAGCTCTGCTAGATTTGATCAGAATCTTGTACGATAACTTGATTGTTTCAGATATTAATCTCTAATAGATTACACATATACTTGCGTTAAACTCTCTAGTGTCTCTTTATTCGTAACAGATGAAAGTTTGATGCGCATACCGATATAGGAAAGTTGTAATTTAACGTCTTATTTCACAGAGAGAACATAAAAAGAAATTTTATTTTCTGTAAATCCATTGCCAATGTCTCAAAGCTATTTGTTTCCAAATTGAAAATGCATGTAGACTTCGTAACAATGTTAACACCACCGACATTTACATTTAGTAATATTTGTTCAGACTTAGTATAGATGGATATTCTTGTAAATACAAGTGTGATCATTTTTGTAGCTTGCTTAAGATGAATGTGGCAGTGTGTCTATGTTGTATTGTTTTAAAACAGAACACTTGAAATATGGTAATTTACCACGCTAGACTAAATGCTAAAATGTGTTTTTGGAATCCATTTCCACCTGCTTGAGCAATACTTAATTTCTAACTTGCGCTATACATGTAGCTTCGTAGGCAACTTAAGCAGTGTGACATTATGAATGTTGTAGATATATGGTTTCCACTTTAAATTAAATGATATAGTTGATGTTTCTGTTTCTGTAGAATTCGTTATAGCAATAGACCTTGTTAAGTTTACATTAGAAAACATGTAGAGGGCTTGCATATTTTCTGCTGAACGTAACTGGAGGAGTACAAAAGATGTGGCTCACCAGAAAACTTTTTTTAATCCAAACTTACACAATACAGCCACTAAAGTTCTACTTTATATAAATCAATGGATGTTGTCACTTTGTTCCCTTATTAAGTTATGCAGTACAACTTAATACTCCTAACATAAGTTTGAGCCTTGCATGGATTTGCTTGGCCAATGTTTTGAAGTCAATTGACACACTATCTGGATAGATCATGTAAGTTGTTTTCAGGATGGGAGTTGTTGTAGCATCTAGTCTACTGATGTCATTTTCACTTTCGTAAATCTGTTTTTATGTAATATTATAACTCCTGCATTTAACTAAAAACGCATGGGTTTGTCAGTGTACTGTTGATTGTATTTGGTGCCTTTGTTGCTGGTTCTCGGGACTTGTCGTTCGACGCTTATGGCTATTCTATAGTGTTCTTGTCAAATATCACTACAGCAATATATCTTGCAACGATATCTCGTATTGGTAATCCTGCTTCTTAGTAAATGTAACTGAGCATCTTGATTAATCGTTCTCATCACTAAATACATATACTTTCTCAGGGAAAACAAGTGGACTCAACAGCTTTGGCCTCATGTGGTGCAATGGTGAGCTAACAAGATTCAAAAATAATTTTGGCCTTATGCAATTATGATGATTAGTCTTTGCTTAGGTTTCATGTATTTACTTCAATAAAAGTTACTGACTATTAGTGATAATCGGGATTATTTCAAATGTAGGAATTCTGTGTGGACCAGTCCTGCTATTTTGGACATTCATACGGGGTGACCTGCGGATGACTATCGAATTCCCATATCTGTTTGCTCCAGGTTTTCTGGTAAATATCGGGCTCCAACCATTTTTTTTACTGTTGTTGCATTCATGGAATAACTTTTTAAGCCGCCCCAAAGTATCATCTCTTACAATTTTTAATTGCTGATGTGATAGTAATTCACTCCTGACTCCACATCAGTTATTTGCTCTCATGATATGGAATTATTGTTATCCTTATTCTGCAGTTATGCACGCGCATACCTTCCTTTTAATGATCTTATACAAAATAATTTTGGGCAATGATTGGTCTTTGCATATTGGCGAAAATCGACCAGCATCTATGTTTCCATCATATATGTCAGCCACTGTTAAGAGTAATTGGGAGACAAAAGAAGACATAAATTATTAAAGTTTTAGAGTAACTAAAAGATAAAACAGCTGGCTTCAGAATTTTTCTATCTGATCTTCTGAACCAGTTCTATGATTAATAGCATTTAGAAGCTTCAAGCTGCTTTCATGTGTGTATTACCTTATTACTGGCAAGATAGATTCACTATGCTTATTTATTGTTGCTGACGTCTTGTTTTTTAATTTGCAGATTGTATTACTTCTGTCCTGCATGCTTGCTTTTCTCTTAAATTACTCGATCTTCCTGAACACAACTCTCAATTCAGCGGTCACGCAGACCATCTGTGGTAATTTGAAGGTATGTTCCGTCGTGCCTTTTTAAAAAATTAATATATCTTGTAGTTGAACAATGATATGCGAAGATTTTGCTCTTTCTGGTATCAGCTTGAATCTGCCGGTTTGTTGTATTTTTTACTACACAATTTTAAATGCTTTTGGTTTCATGAGGCAAGTTTACCTCTTGTCAAGGGTGTATCCTTTTCTGCTGAAAGGACTATTTTTCATTTTAAAGTAGAAAGACTACCCTTTTTTAAGTTATTATGCTAGTAATAGAAAACATATATGTGTAAATGGAAATGGTACCCTGAACGCGGAAAAGTTTGAATCTTTTTAGCCAGTTAAGTGCTCAGTTTACATTGTATTGTGTATAATTCAGTGTGTGTTCTTGTGAACCTCTGACGAGAAGTTGGGTTTCTTAAAGTAAAGAGAGACCCGCCCACCTTATAACACCGAGATATTGATTGGTTACAAAAGCTTTATTAGTCTGTTCTTATTGATGAGTATCTTATTCTTCTTTTTTCTTTTGAATAGCATATTGATGAGTATTTTCTATATTAGGCAAACAAATAAAAAGAGTGACTAAAGGTGTTTAATTTTGTTATGGGACCGAGTCACAGAGGTGCTAATACATTTTTGGTCGTACTAACTGTGCAGGATCTGTTTACGATCTCGTTAGGCTGGATATTTTTTGGTGGGCTGCCATTTGATCTTGTGAGTATACGGTTCTATATATTTTTGTTATAAACGGTTAGGCGAAAGTGCTCACTTCTCTTTCCTAAGAATCTCATTGTTTATGACATATTATTTTTGTAGTTAAATGTCATCGGGCAACTTCTTGGATTTATTGGATCGGGTTTATACGCGTATTTCAAACTATTCGGCAAGTAACTACCTCAAGATTCTTACATGCCTAGTTATCTCGATATAAGTTTTGGTGCTACCTTCAAAAGGTATATAATTTGGTTGATGCCTCAGCTTATAAATATACTACATTTCAGTTTAACATTTGGGCATTTTTTGGGGGCATGATATGGTCTTGAATTAACTTATAAGTGTAGAATTAGCGAGGGGAGAAGTTAGGGTACCATATCTGGAGAACATTCCTTTTGTTTTGAATTGTAAATTAGTGATTCAATTTTGTAACAATGCCCTCCAATGCCATTTTTTTTTTGCTAAGAGCACTGGTAACAGATTACTAGAAACACTGAATTTGCATTGCTATTCTTTGTGGGGCCAACTCTGTATTGTATGGCATATGTACTGACTTTTAACCACATCAGGATTATGGTCAGATACAAGTTTAGCTCAAGAACCCTATGTCTGGTGTATCTCGACATGTGTTAAATATATGTGTTATTGTACTTGTTGTGTATGTCGTGTGTGCCGCTAATCCCCAGTAGTTAGAAAAATGTTTTCAAGTATTGTTTGAGTGAGAGTATTCACCCGATTTGGGGACGTGAGTATTTTCTTGTAAGGCCCTCTTCTCAGTTCTCCCAAACAAACTAAGCTTGGAAGCTCACCCCAAAGGTCTGTGACTGACGTTGAACTTGAGTCTCCACCAAAAATCTCAAAGCCTTGACCTGTTAGAAGACAGCCGACAATATAGAACACTTGTCCGTATCTATATCTTAGACTATATTTTTGTCATTTGGCATGTTTTGGTGTTACTAATGAGATGGGTAATCAAAGGGGTAGAGTACAATGGACTTCTTACTAATAACAATCCCATTTCGAATCTATTTTCTGTTCATTAGGTTCTTAATGTGTTGTTGCCATTGTTGATCACGTTTTCATTTGTTGTTGAATTCTAAACGTGTGTTACAGAATCCTCTACCAGCACCAGCCTCAATTGCCAGTTTCGGCCATAGGTTTGTATGCTTATAACAAGCATCACAAGGCGTTTAACGTACGCAAAAGTTTAAGGCAACAAATTTTTAATCTAAAAAATCAAGTAATTGACCTAAAAATGACTTCAAGAAACTGACAGCCATTCAGAATTAGAAACTTACCTTTTATAGAGTTGATAGAGATATGCCTTTATGTTTGGCTAAGGTCATATATCTATGACTTGAATTGTATGCAGTTATCGGCGTTCTTTTCTTTATGCACGTACTCTTCGCTATTATGTGTGTCTCTTTCGTAAGCTTCCCTTTGGGATAACAGTGCTTTGGTACTTTGCTGATATTGCTTCAAGTTCGTGTTTTGATGACGAATCAATGCAAGAAAAATACTTACAAATATGATACCCCGTTGATGCTTTGATGCAGTTCTTTTTAGCTAAATTTTTGTTTATGCTTTGTAAGAGCATAAGGTGCAATCACGAGCCACCCTTGCCAAACCTACATGGCACCCCTTTTGACTTAAACCCCAAAGTGCACGGGAAAAAACTGCCGTGGACCAAATAAAGTTTTTTTTTTTTTTTTATATTATTTTTTTTTTTTTTCTTAATTGATTTTTAGTTGGAGTTTTTTTAATCGGGGTATGGGTGTTTGGTCATACAAAGTGAGTTTTAGCTTAAGTTGACTTGCGGAATTGGTGTTCTTGGGGTGCTGTAGTGCAAAATTGTCAAACACATTACAAAGGGGTTAGCTGCGCAGGCTTGTTGCCGTCGTTTGTCCTTCAACCACTATGTAAATTTCTCATTTTGATGAAATAAAAGAATTACAAAAGGTTAATTTTTCAGGGTTCAAGACTTTATCTTTACTACATATAATGGAGAAATGGTCAAAGTGGAATTGTGGAATTGTGAAAAACTTAACTTTTGGTCAATCCCGATTTTACCCCTGCACATGTGAAACGAAAATTAATTGCCTGGTGAATTAATGTCAAGAGAAAGATGGAAAGTAATAATGGATTTCTTTGAATTAATGTAATATCCGTATGTGATACCATATTACTGTAATTATGCATGGCTGTAAGTTGAATGTAAATATGGAAACATTCTGTAAGTTGAATGTAAATATGGAAACAATGAAATGCATGGCTGTAAATATAAATATTGGTATACAATTTATGGGAACAATGCATGGTTCGTTTTGATCTTTGGTTGGTAAATATAAAGATTGGTTGTAAATTAAAAATTGGCTGTAAATGGAATGAAAGGCTGGACATTCAATTGCCATGCCTCACACCACATATAAATCACAGACCCGAAACACATACAAACCCTCATTCTATTCCTCTCTCTCTTTCTAGCACACACACCCCCAAAGGCTCACTTCGAACGGCACCGCAGCCATATACACCGCCACCACCATCACTCACACTACCATCGTAACTCCCCTATCCACCGAGACCCACCATCGCCGAGACCAACAACCACGAAATCCTTACTGTCGGATCTGTGTAGTCGCCTTCGGAATTTGTGTAGCCGAGTTGATAATGTCACTTATTGTGAAAGCCGGGTTCTGTGAATTTGGAGATGGTGGGAGTGGGGCTGGTTTTGGGCAGGCTTTGCTTTTGGTTCATATTGTTTGGCTTGTTTTGCCCGGCTTTTCCGTCTTGTTTGGATTTCTTTGATTGAGATTTCTTTTTTTATTTATGTACTTGTTTACTTATTGCATCGATTTTTATTGTATATGGAGATGACTGATTCTTATGATGACATGTACTATTCTTCGTGATCTTTAATGAAAAGAGCCTTTTTTTTATGTTTTTGTTTTCTTGTTGTTGGTTAGATTCAAAATTATGTATAGCTTGATGTGTTGTTTACGTAAGTATTGAAGATGCAAATAGGTAAAAGTTAAAGACGATTGTTGGTA